>PVKB01003829.1:77839-174737 GCA_004027205.1 Ctenodactylus gundi | reverse complement strand
GGCACATACAGCCTGTTTCCTCGCTTCCAAAGCTGCTGCCGGGGCCTGGGGTCCTGTGGGCTTTGCAAGAAAGACACGCAGTGGAACTTACCTCTGCCACCTGGTGGGGTTGTTGCTTTGTCAGTGGGACAGAACCACTGGGCAGCACAAAGTGGACCCATCACATTCCTTTATTAGACTGCACATGGGCCCACTTGTAGGGTTAACGAGGACTCACATATATTAAGAGATAATTTTGGGGAAGGGTTAGCTCCAGGGTTGCACGTGTCTCACCTCATTCTCTCCCACAACAGTCCTTTCCTGTAGCTCCTTTCCTCAGCCCCGTCTTGGCATGCAGTGACACTGGGGCACAGGAGCTCTGCAGTGTTGCCAAACCTGTGCTATCAGGACCTGCACAGTGCAGATCCAAGGGACCGACTCAATAGCCCAGTCTCTGTCCATGTGCCCAGTGCTCTTGGTCTTTCTTCATGTGGCTGTGTGATGGCTCCTGTACTTGGGTACTAGCAGGTTAATAATGCTCTGAAGTCTGTTACCCCCAACCCAGGGCCCAAGCCAGAGAATCCTGTCTGCTCGATCTCAGTTCTGAGGGCACCGACCAGGGCCAAAATGACCAGTGGGTGGCAGGAGTTGCTCATGGACGCATGAGCCTGAATACTCCGAAAAGGTTTCCAGGCAACCAGGCTAGATTCCCTGCAGAAGTGCAAACCTCAAACAGTCTTTAAAGCCACTTTTCCTCAAGGCCAAGACTCCTATGGGAGACCTCAAGCTATGAGAAGGCTATTAGAGATCTAAGAGACCCCAGTGAGTCTGTTATGATCAAAGATGAGGCCTGTCGGAGCAATGGGGAGGTGAAATGGCATTTGTGGTGTTCTGATCTCCTTGGACTCGTCTCTGAGAAGCCCCATACATCTCAGGGATTGAAACCCCACCCTCTCCTCACCAGCGTGCTACTCAAAGGACTCTCCTGGTCTGCTCCTATGAGTTAGGGCTAAACGATCTATTTTGGATGTTATGGTTTGGAACTGGAATGTCCTCCAAAACTCTTGTGTGTTTGGGTATTATGGATTATATGCAAATTTCGTTTGCTGTTAGAGGGTTGGTCTTGACTGAAAGGGGCATGTCACTGGGGCAGGACTAGGAGGGAGGGATATATACCAGCTATACCCTTCCTTGCTTTTAATAGCTCCTCTTTGCCTGGACCTCTGCCATGTCCTTCCATCATTGCTGGCCATCTATGAATGGAATGAGACCTTCTGACACTGTGAGCTAAAACAAACCTTTCCTCCCTTAAGTTGTGGGTGTTGGGTGTTATGTCCCAGCAATGAAAAGGTAACTGAGACCCTGGAGGATGTCAGTCATATGCTCTTCTTATTTTTATCAGTTTACTTTGTTGATGAACTAAAAATGTTGTTGATGATGCTGTGTTAGGTTGATGAGAGTTAGTATGCTTGAGAGCTCGCTACATACCAATCAGCGTGTGAAAAATCTGGGTAGCTTTTATTTACTCTTTTAACTACCACAAATGGATTGTGAACTATTAGAGTCACAGATGTTATGATTTAAATTTTAAGTCCCCAAAGATCCACATGTAGAGGCTTGGTCACCAGTTTTGTGGCACTGTTGGGAGATGCTTGAACCTTTAGGAGGTAGGTTCAGGTGGCTGGAAGTTAGGTCCTTGGACATGTATGTCGGAAGTCTGCTCTTTCAACTTCTCTCTCTCCCTCTCTCTCTGTCTTTCAATATCTCTTTCTCTCTCTGGGCACCTCTGGGTTTCTAAGAAATTCTGTATCAACTTTGTAATCAGTTTGTCCATTTCCTGCAAAAATAACTTAGGATTTTTGTTGAGATTTTAGGACCTTTATTTGTTTTCCAATAAATACCCTCTATTTGATTACTTGAGTTGTTTAGTTGAAGTGTTTTGAAGTATAGATTCAGTTTCTTGTGAGAGAAATACTCATTTGTTTGATTTCTTCAGGTGTCAGTTTTACTAAATTATGCTTGTCTAGGGTATCGTGTCTAATAACACCCAGTTCTTCTGCATTTCAGATTTACTGGCATGACATTTTCACACTACATTTGTTTCCTTTTAAGCTCTCTCACAAGAATGATCATCCCTCTTTCTACTTCCAGCATCTTTTACAACATTGTTATTTCTGGTCTGTTTACTATAACTTAATGACTGCGATTGTCTTTGCAATGAGCCAATGTTTGCATTGTTGATTGCGTTTGTAGCTTGCTGTTCACCTAATTAATTTTTGCTTTTTCTTGGTTATTTTACTTACCTCAATCGCTTTTGGTTGAATTTGTTCTCTTACTTTCCAAGATGGCTATCCCAGTCGTGGATTTAAAGCCTTTTTATTTATAAACAAGTGCACTTTTACTTAAAAATACATTCATTTACAATAGAAAATGACTGTGGATATGGATATTTCCACTTCTTACCATTTTTGCCTTAAGTTCTATGTTATTTTAAATGCGCTTTGCGAGTAAATTATGTTTTCCTAACACTTTTAGCTTTCACAGGTTCTTTATTTCTGATTGTGCATTTTATGTAAAAGACTGTTTTCTCAGATTTTTTTTCTAGATAAGACAATCTTTTTTTTGGTATTGTTTGCATGGCGTAACTTTTCATTTCTGTATTTTAAAGGATTCCCGTATGAATATCATTTCATTTTAACCCACAGACATTTACTTTTGTCTTCTAATTAGAAGGTTCGGCTTCTTTACGTGGAATTCGGTTCCAAGAGTGTTTGGCTGTCGACTTACTTTGCGTGTTTTGCTTTTCTTGTTCTGCCTGTTTTTATTTTCATACCACAAAAGGCTTTGTTACATTTCTTTTATATGAATTAGAACATCACAATTAGTTTGACTGTTCTTTTAAGTAATTACCAAACAAATTGCAGTATGAACTTTAGGTTTTAATGCTAATTCTTTTTTTTTTCTTTGTCACATTGGTTCTGGTCCACTTAGGCACCTTCTAGGTTATAAGGCATATTCTCATGCATATATCTGTGCACATGTATATGTCAACATCTGGAGAGTCATTTTCTTTCTGTTTTTTTGTGGTCTTCGCTCATTTTGTCCATCAGGCTTTTAGCTGATTTACTTCTTCTTTTCTTGTGCCCAGGGGTCGGGGATTATTCTGTTGTTTCTGAGGAACACACTTGGTTAGATCCTTCTTGAGTCTTGTGGCCACGAGGGTCGTTGCAGTTTTCTGGAAGGGTCCCTCTTTCATCGTCACTTCCAAAGGCCGTTTCTGCTGACTGACTTCAATTTCCTGGGAAGTCTCTTTCCAGGGCACATGTTCCTTGGATTAGAAGGCCAGCCACCAGTCAAGAGAACCAAGAGAGCATTGGGTAGGAACCCCAACCCTGGTAGGAGTAGCCACCGGCTTGTGCTCTTGTGGAGATTTCATAAAAATTAGAGCTAAGTTATTACTTTATAGGTGTCTGGTCTAATGGATACACACCATAAAATATCAATATTAGTCTAAGTATTAAAGATTTTCCCATAAATCTCCCTTGTTCAGAAAAATAAACTGAGTCTCCTCTGCTCAGAGCAATAATGGAACACATCTGACAATGTATTATCAAATGTGATATTCTTCTTACTCTAATTCAATCAATCCGTGGTGTACTGTGTGTGCTGGGGATGGCAGTGTGGGTTGGGAAAGGAGCCAGGGACTTTTCATGCTTGGCTAGTGTCCTGTCACTGAGCTATACCTCCTCAGCCCAAATTTTGATATTTAAAAAATTATTCTCTGTGCTAAATTCTTTTCATTTCAGTCTTGCCAGGACCTTTCTCCCTTCCTCCCTTTGCTTTTATTAACAGCCTAATATTTTCCTCTTATTAACCCACAAAGGGCAGAAGGTGGGTAATGAACTGCATACGGGTACCTGGGGGCCATAGGAGGGACAGCTCACTTTCCTGATTTGGATGCAGACCCGTTGCCAGTGAGCACCCTGCCTAGGGGACTCCCCCAGGGTCGCCCTGTCCCTTTGGGTTCTTACGAGGACGTGTGTCCACCAAGGCCGCACTGGGAACATTTCTGTGGTAGTGACCAACTTCTGTCTTGAGATGGTACATGACCCGAGTCCTTCCGGAAACCCACACATTTTATTAGGTCCCTTGAAGATTAGATTCCACTTTCTTTTGCCCAAAGGCTTCCTGAAAATGAAGTCTTCACTGCACATCTTACAGAGCAGTGGATATACTTCCTGTCGGTTCTCTGAAACTAAGAAGTCAGCTCTCATGTTTTCTCAAAGGTGCTGATTTATGGGTGGCCGTATTTCCTGAGGTCTTTTGAAGGCAACACACACCCACCCACCCACGCACCTGCACCCACCCGCATGCCCACCCAGCCACCCGTGCACTCACACTTACCTACCCACACAAACCACCTCCACTCCCCACACACTGTGTCCTTTGATCATTCTTTTCTGTGGTTTCATTGTTTCTCTAGTTTCTCTGAAGAATCCCTATTGGTGTTACTGATTTTTTTCCAGTTACACCTTTGATTTTCTCTTTTATAATTATCAATATGGCATAGTTTATTTGTTTTTATTGAAACTCTGCTTTATTAGATGAAAGTCGTAATTTGAACAATGTCGAACATGAAGAAGGCCACAACGACCTAAAAGGATGCGTATCAAAAAGTGTACAGGATTCAGAGGAAAAAATGATTACAAATTTGTTTCAGAAAAAAAGGATTTTTCTTAAAAAAATAGATGAAAACAGCAACACAAGTAGAAAAAAGAAGAAAAACAGACAAGTCAAAGGTATAATTGATCAAATTTGTAATTGTTTTAGTGCACCTTCCAAAGCCAAATGGGTTGTGGTCATTATTGTTTTACCAAAATATAAAGTAAATTGGGAGTATTTTGAGTCTCAGTGACACCTGTGCATTTTAATTTCTTCCCCAACACGTGATGCTTCTGCTTCTCATTTTTAATATTTTTGGATTAAAAAGTACTTTGCTTTATATTTATTGACTATTTTTGAGATCTTTGAACAGTGTTGGTTTAAGTTTAGAAGAGATGCCTGTTCTTTCATTTGAAGATACAGGGTTCTATTCAAGGTTTTATCTGTTTAACTTACCGATTTCCCAGAGCAGTATGATAAGCTTTCCTCTTCTTACAAATTATTTGACCGATTAACATCACAATTTTTATGCTATTTAAATTAAATGCGTTAAAATTATATGGTTAGTTGCGTACAATTTTAGATTTATCATGTTTTTGTAGCTTATTTCTTAAATCATTTCAGAGCATTTTCTTTGCATCTGTATTTTTTTGCTTAGTAGAACTCCATCAATATTGGTATTTATTGTCTGTAATTTTTCTGTGATGTGTTTTATGTCAATGTTGTATTTTCAAACAATCTCAGAGTGACATTTGCCATCTAAAAAAATCTAGATGTAACATAATTTCAAGTTCGATGTAGCTAAACTTATAATCTGAGGTTATATAGTACCCAAACTGCCAAAATTATATATTATTACTACCTGGAATTTAAGTGGCACTTGATTTTTAATACATTTGAATTTTATTGTGAGTAGATTTCCTTATTTATTGATTTATATCTTTAAAGCTTTGACTGAATTTCCTCCCAGTGTAGTACCCAGATGAGGGCTTAAAAACTTCTGCCTAGGTTTTGATATAAGTTTTTCTTTTTCATTCCTCTTTCTTTCTTTCTTTTTTCTTTCTTTCCTTTTCAAGACAGGGTCTCACTTCATAGTCCAAGCTGCTCCTGAGCTCACTGATTAGGCCCAGGCTGGCCTTGGACTCACAGCAATCCACCTGCCTCAACCTCCCGAGTGCTGGGATTGCAGCATGCACCACCATGCCTGTCTTTATGTGGTGCTGGGGAATCTAACTCAAGGCCCTGCGCTTGTTAGGCCATCACTTTAACCACTGTGCCATTCCTCCAGCCTTCATGTAAGTTCTTGAACAGCAAGACGCATGTTTTGTCAATTTCCCATGATCCTTCGATTTCGCTCCTTGAGTGTGGACTGTGCTCATTCCTCCTGTGCATCCCGTGACACACCTGCTGAGTCATCCTGCAGGCTGCCGCCTTCTGGTGAATGTATTCAGGGCTTTGTCTTTTGGGCTATGATCTGGATAATTTCCCCAGATCTGTATTCCTGTGTAATGATTCTGTCTCCTTCACTAGTATTTGCTCTTTAAAGGGGAAAATGCATCTCTCTCTCTTTCTCTCTCCTCTCAATATCCTCAAGGCTGCATCTGTGTCCATCTCCTTCCTTCCCATCTATTCTACGCCTCCATCTGTGTCTCTGGATGTGAGCAGATATGCATGGGTATGAACAGGGGTCAGCAGGTGGATTTGAAAGCGTCTGTTGTTACTAACAATAGTTACCAAAGCAGCACTTTCAGTGGCTCATACGTAGGCTCTAAATTCAGACTTACTGCGTCTTCTCATAAATTTAATAGCCCTTGTGTTATTACTTACGTTTCACAGTGGGCCAGTTTTGCACATGACACACAGTTTTGTATGTGTACATACTGGATTCCTGCTTCTTTGAGGACAGAGCCCCAGAAGCAACATTAATTAGTGTGATACTGGGGCCTCACCATGGCCTGAGCATTGAACTACAACTCCAGCCTCTACTTTTAAACTTTGAGCCAGGATCTTGCTGTGTTTTCCAAGTGGGGCTTAAACTTTAAATCCTCCTTCCTCAGCCTCCCAGAGTGCTGGGATTACAAGCTGTTTTACTGAGGAGAAACCTGGACTACAGTGTGTAACTGGGCCCATCTGGCCTAGACAGGACGTGGAAGAGCCCCACAGGGATGCCCAATAGTTTGCTTCCAACAAACAGGAAGAACATCCCAGAACAAAAGAGAAACGAGAGCGAGAGGAGAAAAGAGGCGAAGCGAAGAGAAAATACAGAATCTCGTGGTGAAAGATACAGAGGAAGAAGGTTGAGAAGACTTTTTCACAAAATTCTCTCTGGAATGGGACTGGTCCCCAGCTCCCTCTTGTGTGTGACCGGCTGCGTGCGGCAGACCCGCCTGCCTCTCGGGTCTCAGGGCCTGAACCCGCTGGCCTTTGTAGAGAGTTAATGAGCCGTGATGCCCATGAGTCTCCTGTCAGCCCGACGTTATCTTTGTTCAGAATTCAGCCCGTGAGTCCGGGACACAACTCACCCCAAGAGGCGAGCCACTCAAATGAGAAGCTTTGCAGTTAAACTCTGATGAGTTAAGAGAGAGTAAGTAGGCCAACGAGGATTTTTTCCTCTCTAGTCCCTTGAAAGTGGAAGTACTGACCATGAGCTCTGGAGTGGCGCTCTCTTTCGCATGCGTAATTTTTGAAAAGATCATCTGTGAAGGTGCTTCACCTGTGAGCTGTCAAGTACGCGCGTCTCTTTGTGCGCTAGTAAGTAATCAAAGGCAAACTTAAAGTAGCTTGCAGAGGAGGATAAGTGCCCCAAGGGCTGGTGAGGGCAGGGAGAAACAGCGTGGATGTGCTCAGGCTCTTTGTCCAGAATAGAGTCCGTATCTGTCCTTGTATGAGGATATCAAGAATTGCGTTTTGTGTAGGTTAAAAGCATTTGCTGAATGCACATTGATTGTGCCAGGTGCTGTCCAGAATCTGAGACTCACGAGGGACCATCTCAGTCCCAGGTGGGAGCAGTGGACACTCCTCAGTGTAGCCCCCAGAACTGGCGCTGTGGAGCCTGGATGGGCTCCCAGGCTGAGGTCCAGTGCTGTCCTGAGCTTGCGTGGGCAGGCCTGCAGCTCCAGAAATCAAGAGGCTGAGGTGGGTCTTCTGTCAGTCATGGGGCCTCCGCCCTCTTTCTTCCTCTGTCTTTGCCATTTTGGCTTCTAGAAACTGCTCGTGCCGTGCGGCCGTGTCCACACCACCCCTCTCTCTGCTTCTCTCACTCCCTTCCTGCCTCTGCTAAGTGATGCACGGGTCCACCCAGGCGATCTGGGGTCGTCTCTGTTGCTCCATCCATTCATCCTGATACTTGCAAATGCTCTGCCCAGGTGTGCAGAAGTTTCGTAGATTCTGCAGCGTAGAACGTGGGCATCTCTCTTTTTGGGGGAGGGAATTGTATTGTGTGCCACATTGATCAACTTTTAAATACCGGCATGTCTAACCTTGCTCCTTCTGGCAAAGATATGCACATCCTTAGTAGTTCTGTATTAATATGGTTTTTATAACTTGGGAGAAACATTCCCAGTGAATGTCACACATCACTGCTGTCCTCCACTGGGAGTACGGGTGCTCTGTCCCGCCTAGCCATTCTGTAAACTTACAACTGTTTGTCTAGACGGAAGTGTATTAGAAGTGGCATCTCCTGCACAGAGGCCCCATCCACAGTGGTGTGTTCTGAGATGGAGGTCGTTGGCACCTTCCTGTGTTAACTGAATTCCCCCAAAGATCTGCTTCATTGGCTCAGGTCACATCTCCGGTGGCTTTGAGAATTTGAGATTTCAACCCTTTAACAAAAGTTGAGTCAAGGACACAGATGACTGTAGTATGAGCTGTTTGGTCTGCAGCCAGGAGGAGAAGGCTGGTGAGTTCAGGGAGGCTTAAACTCCTGGGAAGGTGAGGTCCCTCAGTTCTAAGAGGTGAGGACCTCCCAAGGGGACAAGCAGGTGACACTTCCTTCTCTCCCTGTGGGTGACCAGATGAAGTCATCCCAAGCTCCCATCCAATCTTGCGCACCTCCCCTCTTTGATGTCTGAGCATTTCCGGCCAAGGATGTGTGTTTCCGGAACTGGTTTTGCTTCAGGAATTTGCTGCCTAAGAATGGAGCAAGTCACCCCAGATGTTGGATGGGAGTGGAGGGGAGCGGGCGCGGAGGGTTGTTAAATCCTGGTGAAAAATCTGCCAGTGGTGTAACACAGTGTAAATCCCGGTGTTCTAATGTTAAGCATGGTGCTGAGCCGTTGCAGGATTCAATTACTCTGGCGCTTCAAGGCAAATGTTTCCAGGTTTGAAAGATTAGTCTACTTGACATTCAGTAAGTGGTGCTGTATTTGTAGGGATTGATGCCTGTTTGCAAAAGTAAGAGCTCCTATCATCTTGGCTGTTCCTTGCCTGTGCTGAGCCCTGATACACTGGGTGCTAGCACAGGGGGTCCTCTCTAGGGTTTTTTTTTTCTTTAAAGGGAGGAGCTGTCTCCTTCTGGAGCTGTCACAGGTCATTGAAGTTCATATAAGAAGAAACTTGCTTTTGTTGTGTCCATTTTGAATTGTAAATCTTTGGGCTGTAGCAAAGTTATGTCATGTATTTCTCTTGTAGCCCACAGTTGCTTCTTAGCTAACGTAATCTTGTCTCTTAACTCCCTTAAGTGAGAATCCAGAAGCAAAGAAAGTGGGTAGAAAGATCTGTCTTTGCAAGTCTCCACGTGACCTCATAGGCTACATGTAAACACATCTGCCTTGTAGTATGTGGATTTTAAAGAGAGTAGTGCACGTTTTATGTTACCATGTCCAGAATACCTGCTTCATTACGCAGGCCAATGATCCCGACCCCAGCTGTAAAGAGGGGTAAGTTAGGGTTTCTTGTAGGAAAAATGGGTGCACCCTGAGAACACAGTGTTCAGTGGAACAAGCCAGTCACCGAGGGATAAATGCCTTAGGGCTTCTTTTATAGGAGAGACCCAAAATCCAAATACCGTGAAGAGCAAACCAAAAGAGCTGAGAGGAAGCCGGAAAGTAGATTTTGTGGAAATTGGAAGGAGAAAGGGTGGAAGGGGGAGAGAGAAGGTGGGAACAGAAGAGACGGTGGAAGTGTTGAGATACGAAATGTAGATGTATCAATTTTATATGATAACATACTTATGTGTCAAAAATATATGCTAATAAAACCTATTAATGAAAGAAAACTGGATCAAACAACGATCATTTGTGAGGCAACCTCCATGAACGAGGTCCTGGGCCACACGCTTTGCAGGTAGAGTGACTCTTCTTGTCAACCTGGATTAATAGCAGACAACATTTAATTTAGAAAATAGTCATCAAACTGTAGCCCTGAGGTCAAATCCTGACCCTCACTTGTGTTTCTAAATTAAGATTTATTGGAACCCAGTCATGCCCATTAGTTAATGGATAATCCATGGCTGTTGTCTTGAAAAAAAGAAAAGAATGAAAGAAAAAAGAAAAGAAAAGCAAAATTCAGTAGTTGAAATTCTGTAGGTGTGGTATATAAGGCTAAAAATCTTTAAAAACTGGACCCTTTGCAGAAAAAAGAGCCCACTGACACCCGATCTAGTGCCGTGTGTTACATACATAAAGATCATCTCTCTCTTACTCCTCCCTCATAATGTGGAAAGGGACGGCTTATTGTTTTACCATGAAGAGAGGAAGGATGTTAGAAGGTAATTTGCATACGATCAAGGAGCTTGGAAGTACGGTCGCCACATTTAGCGCCGTGACTCCAATTGCCCTGTGCCTTTCCTCCCTTCACCTGTCTGTCCTGGGCACAGACCCTAGCACTGCGCAGGCTTATACAATCCATGTCTGTCCGTCCTTCCTTCTTTCTGAGTTGAGCACTGTCATTTCACTTCCCTCTGTCTAACTCTGTACTTTGCTATTTCTGACCCACCGTGGCTTCATCACCCAGATAACCAACCTCAGAATATTTATGTAAGAAACAAGTTTTTATTTCAGTATGTGGACTTTAGATTTTAAACTGGGTGTTTACACTTCAAATATTAAAAAATAATTCTGCTTGATTGAGGGACCACAGATTTTCTACAATCAGGAACAGGCACTAAATATCCTCCCAAACCTGGCAGCTGACACAGAACACTGGGGCATCTGTCTCCGCATTCCCAGGAGGCAGGAAGGACCCACACCACAGTGCTTCTATCATGGTGGCCACTTGGGTTCCCCTGGGAGAGTTTGGCCATGACATTGTCCCAGACATCCCACGTCTAGCAATCCTCATTCTGGCTGGGGAACCTGGCCTAGATTCTTCTAAGACCCATGCATTTCGCTCTTGACACCCAGTAATTTGTCTAATCGTGTCCCCATGTGCGTTATCCTCCCCATACTGTAGCAAACCTGCAGATCTGATTAAACTCATTGGCTCAGATTTAGTGTGACTCTGTTATTGACATGGATGTGAATTACCTTATTTGTCGGCAGGCAAAGGCCACTCACCAAATTTGAAGGGAAATTATGTTGGGGTGACGCTCGGCATGGTGACAGCTTGTCTAATTCATAGAGCTGCTCACAGGACTGGGGATGTCCCTGGAATGGTTACAGACAGAGGTGGAAATTCCTCAGTGTGCAAAGCTCACCTGTCACCTGCTCTGTGATGTCCTCTAGCTGGTTAACAAATAACCACAACATAAATAAGAAACACCTTATGAGAAATGGTATTTTTTTCATGTGAACGATACAGTTTGGAATTCTAGGAGAGAAATACATTTTATCATGTCCAAAACACCTGCTTTGTGCCAACAGTCTCTATCTCAGCCATGGAGAGGGACAAATTTGAGTCATTTGTGGGAGAATGGGTGCATCTTGAGAACATAACACTAAGTGGAATAAACGAGACACCGAAGGATAAATGTCCCACCGCTTCTCTCATGGGAAACCCAAGGTGTAAATAACCCAGAACGCAAGCAAAGAGCTGAAGGGAAACAGGGAGGTGGACAGTGGAAAGTGGAAGGAGAGAGGGAGAGCTGTAGGGGAGGGAGAGGAGCGAGGAGGGGGAGGGAAAGCAGTGTGCAAGATGGAGAGGTCGCGTTCGGTCGTGAGTGTCATTCTCGTGTAATTACTGTGTGTCACAGCCACACACCAGTGAAAATCATTAATAAGAAACGACTGGATCTGAGAGGAAGTAGGCCGCCCAGAAGAGACAACGGGGCGACTTCCCGTGTCTACCACGCCTGATGCTGTCAGATCTTCAGAGCCAGGCGGCAGCGTGGCAGTTCCCAGGGGCCGGGGGCCGGGAAGGGCTGGTGGGGGCTCAGGGGCCTGATGATCGATAACACAGATCGATTCGGCTCTCCTGCACCCCGTGCATTACGGAAATGGCAAAGATGATATATTTTATTTTATGTTTCCCCATTTTCTTGATATGTGTAAGTGCAAAACTTAAGGTTTACCATGAAGTTGAGTATTTTGTGCATGTACGTATCTTGTCAGGGTGACAAGGACTTTCCCACTCTCCTTTTGTCCCTCCCCCTGCCCACCTCTCCTACCCTCCCGGCCCTACCCCCATATATATTATTTTTTAGAAGAATTTTTATTTATATCTGATGAACTATAGGTTCAGTAACATGTTAATAACATGCAGCCTGGGAATGTGTGCCCATATATCATCCTGTTTGACCTTTTTTTTCCTCCCTCTCAACCTTTCTCCTCTTCCCCCTCCCATTCTCCCTTTCCTGCCACCCGCCAATCGCCTGTCTTCCTTCCCTCTTCTTATGTTAGGATCTTTTTGTGCACGTATTTATGGCAATCTCACATGACAGCCACAGATTGGTACCCAATCTTTTGTGCCTGGTTCATTTCACTGAGCATTACTGACTCAAAGTGGCCCCATTTTCTTTCAAATGCTTCACATCTGTCTTGCTTTATGGCTGTATAATATTCCACTGGGTGTACGTACCACACATTTTCCGTATCTATTTCTCTGTGGATGGGCATATAGCTTGTTTCCAGGATTCAGCTGTTATGAAATGTGCTGCTATAAGCATGGAACACATGTCTTCATGATATGATGACTTTATGTGTACTCTACCATAATTAAAAATATATATACAGGAATCCACAAGACTTAGTGGCTTAAGATAAATGCACCAACCTCACAAACAAACAACACACCGATTCAGTCTGTAAACCTGGAGCCACTAAAGGTGTTTAAAACCTGTGTCCCTTTTGCTAGAAGAGGACTTGCCAGCTGTGCCGTGACTCTGATGTTTACCCCAGGGAACCTAGCGGACTGGAGCTCTTCCCTTGTTTCTGAAGAGTCTGCCGCAGAACCCCGCACACTTGTTGTATTTCTCGCATTGCCCTGGCACATCAACAGTCTCTGGAAACAAAAGACGCCGTTCTGTTGTCAGCACTCTGGTTTCCATAGTGACGTTTCCACCTACATCCAGAGTCCACACAACACCAAAGGAACACTGGCAGTGAGCTGCACTTTTTCTTTCTAAATGGGAAATGGCTAACATCACATACGTCATTGGAGGTTTTTCTAACAGTGGGGAGAATTGGATGTATGAAGTCAGAAAGGACACTAGGGACTCACGCAGGGGTCCTCGGGAGGAAGCCTGCAGCGGACGCCAGGCTTCCCCCTCCAAGGCCCGGAGCCCACACCATGCTGGCCCTGGAGAACCAGGCAGTCGCTGTCCTGCCTCCTCTCGTATCCCAGTGAGCGACTCTTACGGCGGCCGCTGGCTAGGAGTCTGCTGATGAGGACCCATCCTAGGAAGTGCTTTTGAGGCGCAGAGGTAATGCCACAGTCCTGGGACGATCCAGCACTATCAGTTAGTAGGCAGTTGCACACTTTCAAGGAAGCACCAGTGCTGGAGAAAATAGGCCCCATCGCGTGAGAGAAATAGCAAAATGATATGGGGACAAATAGTTCCCTGAGGACTTAAGACTCTGACAGTCACCCTTGCAGCACACAGACTAGCACCAAAGCTGGGTCTTAGAAGTTACGGTGTTCTGTGTGCAAGAGGAGTTCATGTTTCTGCATCTTAGAGGGAGTGACAGGACCTGGAAGACTAGGACTTCAGAGACGGCACTGATGCTGCCTGGCTGTACTGGTGGTCAAAACCCCCGGGGAAGGCAGGCAGGGCAAGGAGGCCAGCCGAGGCTTCCTCTCATCGACTCTCCTCGCTGGGTTGTATGAATCCTCAGTGACAGTCTCTGTCTCTTGGTACCCTTTGTTTCCAAGCTTGTGTCCCTCTGGCAATGTTGGATAGAACCTAATTTTAACCATTGTCTGGCACCACAGAGTGTAGGACTGACCGGGGCCAACTTTCCAGCTCTGCATGGGTCATGGTGACGGAGGAACAAAGTGAACGAGTGTCTTAGAGTGAGCCCAGAAGGGGATGAGCCCCGCTTAAATATGTGGATGGAGGGTGGAGGAGTATGGGGGCTCAAACAGGATGTGGGGTGCCGGAAGCAGAAGGAACAATGTTTCTAGGGCAGGTGGAAACGTGAGCTAGGTACATTACCACACTTGGTTCCTTAGGATGGATGCTTTCTTAGGAGTGAAGTGTGGCTTCAGAGTGCTAATATGTTCCAGAGGCTTCTGATCCACAGTTGAGTCTGTTCTGTGAATGTTACATTTTATTTGCTTCTCACTGTGTGATTTTTTTTAATGGTGTAATTTAAAAAGTAATTATAGACACTTCTACTAAGTTAGTTTCTGGTGACCGGAGAGTGTTAGTCTGATAGTGACTGCCTGTGAGTTCACGTTTCTGTTACAGTTGAATGATTTCCTGGTATTTGCTTTCAGAGACAGAGAGAACGAGAGATTAGAGAGATTGAGGAAGGAAGAGAGAGAGAGGACAAGGGCTTTTTGGAGAAGAGCGAACTCTTGCTTACATGGAAGATGCTTCAGTTGTCTTATTTTAACTTGTTACGAACTTTCATTGTTCTCAAGAGAAATGGTCACACTTTTCTGTTTTCCCTGGGAATCAATAATTGGTTTTTAAAGAATGTGCGTGGTGACACACACCTGCAATCCCAGCACTCAGGAGGCTGAAGCAGGAAAATTGCCATGAGTTCGGGGCCAGCCTGGGCTACATCATAGGTTCAGGAGCAGCCTGGACTATGGAGCAAGATCCTGTCTCAAAAAAATAAAATAAAATAAAATAAAATAAAATAAAATAAAATAAGATAAAATAAAATAAGGCCTCTCCAAAACCAGTGACATCTAAGAGGAGAAAAAGAAGTATCAAAAATTCCCAGGCCATTGCTTCCGGGTCCAGTTTAGTACAAGAAGGAATGGCACAGTGGATATATATATATATATTTTTCTTACCAGATAAGTGACTCTAGATCCTTGTCAACTTCCTGAGTCCCCTTCCACCCCACCTGCTGCCCACGTGTGTGTGTGTGTGTGTGTGTGTGTGTGAAGTGCTGGGGACGCAGGGCGGTGACCTCTGAGAGGCTTGGCGGCTCCGTCTCTCGTTATCCCGCCCTCGCTGAACATGGATGAGATCGAGGGAAGACAGACGGGGCCTCGTCACTGCGGGTGTGACTCCCGCCCGGGAGGCGGCGGCCTGCTCCAGGGGCGCCTCTCCCAGGGCCGCCTCCCAGGCTGATGGATGAGGCGGTCACCACCTGCAGAACATTTGCTTGTTAGCGTTGCCACCGCAGATTCATGGACTGTCTGTCTTTTCACCTCACCCTGACCTTGAAACGTATGGGGGGGGGATCGGCACTGGATGTGTGTGTGTGCATTGCCTGGTCCCCATGGCAACCGCACCAGCATAATCAGAGCCGCCAGTGCCCATGCATCTGTGGTGCTTTTGAATCAAACAGAGACTCGCCAGTCTTGGATCTCCTGGCATTACAAACCAGACGCTCCTGTGCAGCGGGGGCTGTCTTGGTGCAGGACAGCGCGGGTCCCCAGGCTGCAGACCCGTGGCCGTCCGTGGCCTTGGAAAGACCAGGCCGGCAGAGACAGGGCAAATGCAGGAAGTGGGCAGGGAGCGAAGCCCCGCCTCCCTTCACCGTCCTCCTATCAGGTTTTAACGCTGCGCTTGATTGACAGGAGGCAGAGCTGTACCCCAACAACCAATGGCAGAGAACGCACCGCCTCCCCTTGTCCTTGGGAGAGGGGTCTTCACCTAAACCTGTCCCGGGGCTAGTAAAAAGTGGAGGCCTCGCCTTGCAGGATGCTTAGCAAGGCTGCCGGCCTCACTAGGCGCCAGGCACGTTGTCAGGTTGTGACGTATCCCCGAATCCCCGAACGCGGGCCGTTGTGCCGAGGAGGGAGGTGGCCCTCGGCCGCGGGGACGCAGGAGCAGGTCGGCGGCGTTTTGTGCCGTGTGTATTTCCCTTTTCAAGCCAGTTTCTCCCTTTCCGTCTTTCTTTCTGTAGTACTAAGAATCGATTCCAGAGCCTTCGCACTATCCTCCAGCCCAGTTTTTATTTTTGATTTTGAGGCAGGGCGTCACCAAGTCGCGAGTTGCTCAAATTTGAAATCTTCCTGCCTCAGCCTCCTGGAGTGTGGGCATGACAGATCCCCGGCACTGGGCCTACGTTTTGCATCTTGGAAGTGGACTTGCCCGGAACTGTGACCGTGGCCACGGGGTGGCTGGGAGAAGCCTGGTGAGCTCCATGAAGACCCAGTAGGGTTACGAAACTCTTACCTCAAGCATGTTACCGACCAAACCAGCATCTACGTAACTTTAGAAGCGTTTTCATGTTTTTATTCACTTATGAAAGATGTGCCTCCCCATTATGAAATGATGTTTAAAGCTCTGGCTTGTGTGACGCAGAAGCTACAAGGTGTGCTCCCTCTTCCGTGGGCTGTTCTGTCATGGTGAAGATTCCCCTTGTCCTCTGAACACTTTGTACCATTTATAGAAAAACAGACTACTGGAAGCATCTTGGGGGCGGAGGGGTTTTCCTTGCATGCGCTGGGCAGTGGCGGGCCCGTTGCCCGCTGCCCTGCCCTGCGTGTCCTGCTCTCTTACGGCCCGCTGTTATTTTGCTCTGTGCCCCAGCGGCAGCTTCCCTCGTGTGGAGACCAGCTGCTGATAGCTCCACAGTGTCTCCATCTTTCACACCGCCTTCTTTTGGGGTACATAAAATGGCCTGAATGTTTTTATCTGTGTGGTAGTTTATATTATCATCTCTTCATAGGCAACATCTTCATCTCATTGTATATATTTGTATTTTATTGCTATGGGTTTGAGGCACAGAACAGGCCCACTCCCCTTGGGGAACTAGTGCCCACGCCTTTCACGTTTAGTCACTTTAACTTCCCCGTCCCATTCCCACGCACCCCATCTCCCCCACTCCCCTCGCCCCTTTTCCATCTCCACAGCCCACTTCCTTGCTTCCTATCATCTCCCTTTTGTATTATTCCTTCTGAGCTTGCTGATATCTTGGGATTTTTGTATAAGAGTAGCCTGTGTCTGACGCGGTACATATGCACAGTGGAGTGCTACTCTGCCGTAAGTAAAGTTCGGTCATTTGTAGAAGCATAGATGTATCCTGCGGCCATTTTTGTATTTTTTGCTCAATTCTTTCCACTTAAGACCCTGGACTCCAGGACTCAATATGCTTCAAAGAAAGAGTAAAAGTTGCAACCTTGCTGGTGCCTGTACCACCTCCACTTGTGCCCCTGGCAGACATGGCTAATCGCTCACAGCACTTTCCCACAGAGATCAGCCCGTGACGTCAGAGCTGTACAGATGCAGTCAAGGCTTTGTAGCTGCTGCTCAGTATAAATACCACACTGTCACCCTTCCTCCGAGACCTAGTGCTTCTGTTAGAAGCAAGTCTGCGTGATGCGAATAAGGTTATTAGGGCAAATTCCCCACTCACCTTTTCTCTCCATATAAGAACATGAGAAATATTGCCAAAGAGGCCAGGGACATGTTTTATTTTTTAAATAGGCTTTCTGTTTATGTTTGCATTCCAGTTCCGCACCTTCCTACCTCTTCAACCTTCAGGGCATCACTTTGCCTGTCTGTGTTTATATTTCTTCGTCTGTTCTCTGATAATAGTTACACTGATTAATTACAGGGGAGTGGGAATTAATAGTGATACTTAGAACGTGGTCGGGGGTGGTAATTGTAGGCACAAGGGTTAATACCACTACTTGTCTTTGATAATGACTTCAAGCCCAGGACTAGTGTTTCTCTTAGTGTCATCAAATTGCTGGCTCTTGATTGTTCTTTCCATAAATTGCACACGCAATTTCATGATATAAGTCTTAACAGAAGAAACTTCGTTTAATGGTTTTATTATTTTGCCATTTCCCACAGGAAGGAGTGGACTTTCTCTCATGACCCAGTGCCTGGCCATGTGCACTCAGACAGGAAGGTCACAAATTTGTACATATCCTTGCTGCCCGTGACAGATATTTCTCCCTCTGGTCCCTGTTCTGTGGTGTTCTAGTTTCCTGTGTCCTCAGTAGTTGGTGCTGATCCGTTCAACTGACTTTATACCACTCGTAGCCTGTGGCCGGCAACGGGGAGGTTTGAGCTCTGAAAAGCCGCCCATAGCCTCTCTGGGAAACATTAGTCTTCCTCCACATAGCCAAAAATAGGTCCGGAGGGTTTAGGATTTGGGGAAGTAGCCTTTCAGAGCTGTCATGGAGGCTACATTTTATGAACTGTGGTGATTTCAGTGGTCAGCTTCAGAGCTGAAATAAGTCAGTGAACGATATAAAATTTAGTTGATGTGATCTGCAATAAGGTCACTCTGAAAAAGTTCCTGCAGTCATCACCATCCTACTAAACGTAAAGTTACAGCAGTCATAAAGCTACATTCCTGGCTAGCCATGCTGAGTTTTGCTGAACCAGAGGCCCTGGGATCATGCCCAGTGGGGGCCCTGTCCACTGGGACACTCGACAGTGCATTTAGCAATTTGATAGTAAGATGGAAACCTGGTGGTGGGGGACATTGTTCACTAAACCCAGTGGGCTGAAAAAGGGTTTCTGAACTGGCCAGGGGGTTGCTCCAAAGTTCCAAAAGGGAATTGGATTTTTGCTGTGCAAGAGGACAGTGGAGGACAGCACCAGGCTCAGTCCTCATCCTCCTGGAACCTCCCGGGTCCTGGAACTTCCTTGATCCTGGTAATTGAAAAAAAAAAAAACCCTAAAATAAAAGATTATGGGAAGAGAGTGGGTAGATGTTGACCAGAGGATACAAAATGTTAATTCTGAGGAATAAATTCAAGGGACCTGTTATACAGCCATGAAGGATCCAGGTAGAGCCAAACCAGGTGGGAAACGTCCCTTTCTCTGGCACAAGATGGACGACAGTTGGTGCCAAGGACAGAGCAGACTTGGGTCAGGACAACTGCTGGTTGAGACTAGGACTCAGTAGCAGGGCCAGTTCTGGCTCTTCAGGAGGAGGAGGAGGTCACAAGGCGCCTCGGCCCTGAGTCTAGGGTGCCACCCTCCTCCCACACAGGTGCCCCCCAAGCTTGCTGGAGGGGTGTGTGGGGCTCTCCACGTACTGCAGCAGGAAACTGATGGGAGGGGCCTGGTGGCTGCCCCTCTAGGGCGGTGAGGGATGGGAGGGGAGGTGCGTAGTGTCTCCAGGGCTCAGCCCCAGCAGCACAGCACAGGTTTGGATAGTGTGTTTGAGGAGAATCGAGAACCCAGCTGCCATCTGCCTGATGAGTCAGCCTCTCAGGCACGCACCTGTACACACGGTTCAGCCTTGCATTCCCCAGAGCACAACTCAAAAGAGGAGAAGTCTGTTTGGGCTTATTGTTTTTAGAGAGTCCAGTTCATACCTAGGTGGCTCCAAAGCAAAAACAGCTCCTGGTGGAGGAGGGCTGTCCTTCCCACAGCGGCCGGGAAGCAGAGAGAAGGGGGCATCACACTCCCAGGCACCCAGCTCCCTCCATGCCCCACTCTTAGCACTGCATTCAGCCATGAGCGCCACCGTCCAATCGCCTTCCACCCCAAGGGACTTTAGGGGTCATTGTAGATCTAAGTCATAACACTTTGCAAAGTTATGACAAAGCAATTCTGTAGGTTCACTTGCTGAGCAGTTGACCCATAACCAAAGGGAAGGTGACCCAAAGTCCCCTGCCCACAGAGGTAAAAATGAGCCTCTACCCTCCTTCTTAAACTTCTCTGGGGCCAGCTGTCCGGAGAAGGGAACAGGTCATCTCAGTTTTTCCTTGAGACTTATCTTAATTAGCCCATCTTGTGCCAGAGAAAGGGACATTTCCCACCTGGTTTGGCTCTACCTGGATCCTTCATGGCTGTGTAACAGGTCCCTTGAATTTATTCCTCAGAATTAACATTTTGTATCCTCTGGTCAACATCTACCCACTCTCTTCCCATAATCTTTTATTTTAGGGTTTTTTTTTTTTTTCAATTACCAGGATCAAGGAAGTTCCAGGACCCGGGAGGTTCCAGGAGGACGAGGACTGAGCCTGGTGCTGTCCTCCACTGTCCTCTTGCACAGCAAAAGTCCAATTCCCTTTTGGAACTTTGGAGCAACCCCCTGGCCAGTTCAGAAACCCTTTTTCAGCCCACTGGGTTTAGTGAACAGGACCAAAAGGAAAGAGAAAAACGGACTTTAGAAAACAAATAGCACAGAGGTGGGGAGGGGGTACTGGTTGCCATGACAATGAAGACACCAACCAATGAGCCCTGGTGAGTTTTCAGTCTTTGTGACAACTCAGTTTATGTGTCCGAGCCAACCACAGGAGCAGTCTTGATCGTTCCCTGATCCACACTTCAGCCAAGAGAGACATGGGCATTTGATTGGAATTCTCACACCTAATATTACCTCCAGGGAGTTGGTTTATCCTGCTTGTCACGTGAGGATGGGGGTGGGCTGGGAGGAATGAGTGGGCAGGTGCCAGGCAGGTAGGGGCTGGGGGGGTCTCCGAGTGGAAGATTTAGTGCAAAGGAACACTCGTGGTGGGTATATGGGGAGGAGTTGGGGGTAGGAGGTGGACAAAACAGTGGGGCTAGGAAGAGAAGGGTTTCTGCTGGAGGGGGTGGATGGGGCTGTGTGTGGGATGGGACTTTGCAGACTGGAGGTAGTAGTTGCTACCAGAGGGTTCTGAGCAGAAGGCTGGCATCATCAAGCCACTGGTGAAGACAGATCTTCGAGTGTCAGAGGACCCAAAGGGAATGCAGGAAAACTGCAGAAAATGAAGGAGCTGGCTCACTGTGGGTTGGTGGGGCCAGAGGAGGTCAGTAGAGGAGGGGGTGCTTTGCCGGCACTTGAGGACTGGGTGTTAACTGTTAGTGTATGGTATATGTAGGTAATCAGAAACCACCTTGTGGCCCAAAGCAAGATACTGGTTGACTATGGTGGAAGCATGGTTGATATATTTTGGACAGTCATAATATGTCCTTGAAGAAGTCAGAATACGTAACAAGTTTATATGAACTATCAAGTGAGAGGATCAGGGATCAAAATATTAAGTCAATACAATACACACACAGTATAATTAAAATGCACAGCAGCAAGTTAAGGAAATGAAGTAATATGTTCAGCCAATATACAGGACTGAGCATTTCTTACTTTCTCTGTTTACCGTATCTGTAAATGTTTCTGTGCTAAGATATATTTTATAATAATAGGAAGGTTTTCTTATTTTACCAAGGACCTTTGCCCTGTTCATTTTAAACTATTGTAAATTTATAATAATCTATTTTAAATTTGGAAAAATTACAGCACCTGCTGACACAGTGTCCCTCTTCAACAAATGGGGAGTGAGGAGGAAATTTAGCCACAGAAAGAGCTCCATCCAAGCTCTGTGTGCTCCCATCCCAGGCCAAATGTGTAGGCTGCCAGCTGGGGGTGGGGGAAGCAGGGTGAGCTATTTTACCAGAGGATTGGGGAGAAAGCCTCCACATCAGTTTCCAGTCCATGAAACAAAGGGCGCCATAATTTCATCAATGAAGGGACTTGAGGGAGGAAACTCAATGTAAAATCTAAGTATTTGCAGTAGGAGGGAGTAGATATTTCTAACAGTGTGGAGAAGCACTGAGGACAGAGTCCACACAGCTCTGGCCCCCACAGGTCATTCTCCTTCTGGTGTGACTGACATCTTTGCTCTCTTGGTGGAAAAAGAAAAGCCACAAGCTGGGGCTCTGTCACTGCGTGTTCTCCAAAAAGACCCGGTTCATCATGGTCCTGACACTAGCTGTACATTGCAGAATTGTGGCTGTAACCCACACAGCTCATGCACTGCTGCTAGGAAGCTACAGGACAAATGTGGTCTCGGGTCCATAAGCACCAGGGCCAGTTGGACCTGGGTTCCATGGTACGCTGCAGAAGGCTGCATTCCTCAGCAATAAATACAGTTTAATTTGCGGTGAGGAGCAGTTTTGCTCATGAGCCAGTCTCAGTTATATGAAGGATGTTTTTCCAAACTGAGTTAGTGCTTTGATTGTTGCTGGGGTTGATGGTGGCAGCTGTCACGGATGTGGGCGCTTCCAGGGTTGGCTGTGGGTGCTGCAGGCACAACCTGCAGTGCTTATGGGATCTCACGGCAGGCCCTGGAGAGAGAGAGAGAGATTGATTATCATCTATCTTACAGAAAAAACACTAGAGCTTGGCAAGGTAACTCCCATAACTGGATGTAGCAGGGGAAACCAGAATATGCCTGAAGTGTGCCCACTGCACATCCCAGGCTTCTGACTTTAATATTGATGTACTCAGTTCTTCCCCAAAATTCTATTTATTTCATCAAGATGCCAGTGTACATTTGGTGGCCAAAGGAAAGCATACCCTTCAGATTCATCCATTTTGGATTAGTTTCATGACACCTCAAGAGCCTGAATCATGGGAATAGACCCCACTCTCTTGGCACAAGACTCTGAGCTGATGGTCATCCTGTCCCCTGTGGTCAGCAGACACATTGTGTTTAGTCAACAAGTGAAACTGCAAGTAAAGATTTTTACCGTAAAAGCCCAGTTCAGATCTTTTGTGAGTCAGTAGGTGATTTGGGGTTACTGCAAACACGTTTTGACTTGGTGCACATGATCCCCTTTAGAACCATCTGTACCCCTAAGCATGGATGCTGTGTATGAGTCCTAGATGCAGAAGCTTTAGGGCCAGAGAAGTGGAGTTGACCAAGGCCACATGTCTAGGTGGGGATTGCTCACTCCCTGGCCCCTCGGTCACAGGTTATGGAGCAGGAGGACAGCCTGACGCCATCTTCTACCCAAACACATTTGCCAGCCTTTAGTACGGTCTTCCGTAATGACATTCACTGTTTATTTAACAATGACTGCGTGCCCGTCTTATTCCGTAGAAGTCCTACAAATGTACACAGGAGATTATTATTGGGATCTCTTTAAAAATGAGAAATAATAATGATGCTGTTTTATGACAGGGAGGTACTGAGTCAATTGATACGTTTTCCCTGTAGAGTTCCCCTGGACTTTGGCCTCTAGAAGAGCTCAGTGTTGCGCTCCACCTGCTTTTGCACACACTGACTTTCCTCCATTTGGTTGCCACTACTGGACTCCTGGGAGCTGCGGGTGAGGACCAGAGAGCAATGTGTTGGTAAAGGTGCATGCTGCAGGGGGTGGCGATGGCTTTGAACTACACACCACAGCTGCAGGCACCATGCCAGAAGATCTGGAAAGGGATTAAGTTGAAACAAACCTTGGAGTGAGGTCTTCTGTATCACACAAGGAACACCAGAAGGCGTCGGCAGCTTCTTGCTCCCTCATGCCACCACCGAAGCCAGTATGGTTGCAGTCACTTCCCTGGGGACCTACTTTCCTCGTGTGTTGGAAGCCAGTCCTGAACCCCAAGCAGTTACTGACATGATTCAAGCACAGTGTATATTCTCACGGTGCTACGCCACCTGCCTGCCCGTGATGTGGTGTCAGTGTGTGCCTTCTGCTAAGCTCAGATCGCAACACCAGCCCACCCTCCAAGCATTTCTCTGGGCTGAGTGCTGTGGACAGTGCAGTGGGAGTGTGTATCCCAGAGACAGATGAGCCTGACTAATGAAGAGGATGAAAATTGGAGCCATCACGAGCTACTGTATCATAAATGAGCATAAATTATATTGTCAGTGCTATTTACAATTTCACATGGCACGGTGCCTTGCAATTATGTCTATTCAATTATTGCATTCAGGGGATTTTTCAATAAAGAGTCCTCATTGTGGCCAAACAGCCCATTTGGAAGCGTCTCCGGGTACATGGCATTCAGAACTCGCCACAAGGGGATTTATCAGTGTGGAGCCAGAGGAAAACTCTGGGCCACATGTCCAGAGCCTGGCCACTTCCTGAAAAAGAAACCCTACAAGTGCTTAGAAATAAAATGCAATGGCTGTGACCTCTGTCTCTGCAGAAATGTTGGGCTGAATTGTGAATACCATGGTGGTTTAGCCGGCTTGCTCCTAATAAAAGAAAAACGTGCCAACATACGGAAACAAAATATGTTCAAAAATTTTGCAAGGGTTGAGAAATCTCCACTGTGGTTTTTAAACATATAGCTTATAAATGTTACTAATATTAAAAATGAGGATACTCTAAAATCAGTATAATAACAATATTCTTAAATATAGTGGAAAATATATTGTCAATATCACCACAAACCTAGTCAATGTTCAGATTCATTTGCCTGTTGGAGCTTTTGTTTAAAATCTCTAATGCACCCTTTACAGATGTAATGCTTTCTCTTTTTTTGTTTCTGTAGATATGCAGGGCTGCCTTTCAATCTACTCTCTTTCCACCCAAGTTAGCAAATCCTACAATTACATTAATCTTTGCTTTCCTCTCCACGGTCACTCATTCTGTCACACGGAGCTTGGTTTTCTGTGGGAGTTGAGCTAAATAACCCAATTTATGGGACAAAACCAGGCTTAGCTTGGTTTAAAAATTGAATTGTGTTACCAGCCTAGTGGAAATTTCTATCCCTGGATTGGGAGAAATGCATTTAGCTTTTTAACAGAATGAAAGTGAACATGAGACTCCTGGCTCCAGAAACTGAGGGGAGGACCACGGCCCCTGGGAATGGAGGTGGGCGGCAGCATCTTCTCATGCCACGGTGTTTCCAAGGCCACAAGAGGCTTGTTCTATACCCACACCCCCAGAGGCTTTGACGCTAAGCTTTTGACCTTAACTGCATCCACTTGGGATGGTTTCCAATGGTTTTGAAAATGATTATCAAGAGAAAGTTGTACTTGGGGAATACCTTGCATGGTAACAGATCCGGGGACATCCAGATGGCCACTGTGATGTAAATTGGTACTGTCTGTGGCATCAGTGACTTTTTGAGGAATCAGAACCAGGGAACGGTGTTGTTGCATGGTGACCCCAACAGGTCAGTTGGCAGATGACCTGAGAGGACACACAGCACTGCACACCCTATTACCCTAGGTATGTCATCATCACAGTCCTACCTGAACTGTGGAGTTGGGTCTGCTCTTTAATATGTCAAGACTGATGTTGCTGCTCTGTGTCAGCTAAGCAGATACTCACTGCTCTCAGAGGGAGAGTTGGCCTATGTGAGTGGGCTCATCTAGGCTGGGAGTGGAAATGCACAAGACTTTGTTGGGATTTTCTACCCCCCCCCCCCAATTTCTACTTAAGTGTATGCCTCTTTTTTAAGGGGACATATCTTGAAGGCATCTCATCACTTTTGTTTCTTGTGCCCATCTCTTACCATCACACACCAAAGCGATTTCGTGGGCAATCACTTTAAGGTGTTCCGTTTGGCCGTGTGTACTAAGTGACAGGAAAAGGGAGGTGACAAAGCCTGAGTACGACCTGTGTCGTGTCCCCAGAGCGTTCTCATACCAGTACGTGAGATGAAGGCAACCCCACGAACGAGGCCGAGACTAATCCAAAACAGTCGCGTTTGATTTACACTAATCTACTAAGTGCAGAAATGTGTGTCTCGAACAGACGAATGCTGCACCTACTGTGACACACTGTGGAATTTCTCAAAACAGAGCTGACAATAACACTAGCGATTCCAAGTAAAATGTACCAGGCAAAAGGAAATCAAAAAGCATCTAAAGCAACTTGGTTTCCTTCCTGCAACTTTGGAAATAGGGAGTATTTGGCTGTTTTAAACACCCTTGTGATGGTCCTGTGTACATTTCAGATACTGATTGTGTCTGGTGGGGGTATACACCTTATTGTAGAAGTCTCAGTTCCGTGTGCTCTTGTCTGTTTCTAGCTTGAACCCCTGAGATTATTTTGATGAATCCATGTTTTGTTTGGGAGGAAATCCGGAGACCGCTTTGGTTTGTCCCTACTCTAGATTTTTAGCAGTTTGCACAGGCTACTCCAGTGGCCTCTAAGGTGGCTTACAGTGGCCCCGCTTCTAGGGATTCACTTGCTCCTGCAGTCTTTGCCATTTCCGTAGGTGCTGAGTTTTGTGATCCTCTTCCAATGGATAGGAGACAGCTAGGGATGATGTCTTTGTTCTGCCGTTAGGTTATAAAGGACTGCGGCTCTCACCTGGGGTGTAAACTCTTGTCTCCGGAGGAAAGCAGCCACCAAGTTGCAGCCCCGGAGGAGTTTAAATGACAAGGACTAAGGCCTGCAGTTGCTGTGTGAGTCTGCTTGGTGAGCTGAAGATGGCCGTAATAGTGGCCAACAGCTCTGTTGCCCTGTTTTGCCCGGCTCAGTCATTCCTAGAACCTTACTTACTCAAGCTGAGAGCCTAGAAGTGCCCGTTTCTTTCAGCAACGGTTTTGGAGTATTTTGTTACATCAGCATGAATAATTAATAAAGTGAGATGCCCCTTAGAGAAACTGACCTGTTTCTCATTTCCAGTGATGGACACGTGTGTAACTGACATGGAGCAGGATGTTGACTTTACTGTCAGCAGGAAAGATGCTTGGAAAGTTACAAGTTCACAAATACCAGGATACACAGGGAAAAACCCCACCAATCTTTATTTCTAATGTATGCGTACATCCGCTACATATATAAAATGTTCTAAGTCAGAGGAAACATGAATGATATCTGCCTTCAGTCAGTGATGGTTTCAGGCGTTTGGGAAATTAGGTGACATTAATGATGAGAGAAGAAATAGGAATGTAGGCTTGGTGGTGTGGGGCTGTAATCACAGTGATTTGGTAGGCTGATGCAGGAGAATTGCAAATTTGAATTCAACCCAGGCAATCTTGCGACTTGGTGAGATCTTGTCTCACATGAAGAACTCACAGGGGCTGGGCATGTAGCTCAGAGTGAAGGCCATGATTTGATCCCTAGCACCACCGAAATGCAGAAGAAGACAAGAAGAGAAAGACGAGGAGGAAGGGGGAGGGGAAGGGGAAGAGGAGGGACGGGGAGATGAAGTAGAGGAAGAAGGAAAGAAGAGATAGAAAAGGAAGAGGAAGACAAAAAAGAGGAAAGAGAAATAGGAAACGATGGAAGGGGGAGAAGATTGAGAGCACGATGGAAACTACCAAGATAAAGGGGAAGAGCAGGAGAAAAGCCACGGTAGCCACAGTGCCAGCTAATGTCACATCCCTATCAAGGGTGAGGATTCGAAAGTTGGGAGCACGACGCGTCAGCTCATCTAGACCACTGCACGCGGGATCAACAGAGAGAAGGTTGTGCTGTGGTCACACCTACCCACTTGACAAGGTAAAGGCACACGTGTAAAGGGGAGCCGGTGGACCCCGAGGCTCAAAGGGAAACTCGTAATAAGAACATCCAACACGGATTGCCAGTGTGTTGTCGCTCAAGCAACTTAACAGGCGTGCCCTGGAAAATGGCATTAGACGGCGGCGTTCTCAGCCCATGGAATAATGGCAGGTGTACACGGGGCATAATGCACTTAAACGAACTGCCTCGGGAAACACAGGAATAGCAAAGCAGCAGCATTTCTAACATGGCATCTTATGCAGTGGTTTGAGTTTAACCAGATTCCTAAATATGCGTAGAACTTGGGCTCTTCAAATCTGCTCACCTGTAAATGGGCACATTCAATTTCTTTCCGTGCCCCTCTTCTCATGGGAGAAATGTCCACACAACATTTTTCCTTGGAGCTACAGATCTCTGCTCACAGAAACTTGGTGACAGTGATGACAGCTGATGGAGGACGAGCTACCTGTTGAGGAAGGCTCACTGATGCTGGAGATCTCCTCGGAGGGTTAGGAGACTACGGCGGTGCAGCCAGAGTGTTCACAACCAGCAAACAGATACCAGAAGGCAATCGTGGGGAAGAAGTCAAGAATTTAATAACTTTTTGTATTGACCATTATCCATGTTAATTATAGCAACACAGCAAGAAAATAAATCAGTGGATTGCAGTAGGAGAACAGATAATTTCATGGATGCCTGGAGAAATACCCAGTATGCCTTGGAAATGGGAACGAGCAAGTGCTAACAGCAACTGCTGGGGCTGCCAACAATTGCAAGCGGTAATGACCAACTATCAATCAGTTAATGTTACAGTAAGAAAGAACTTTAGAAGGAATTACAAACATGTCTTTTACCATTTAATAAGACCATTGTATTCCGGAGAATAATCCATGATGACTGTGTGGAAGTCTGTACGTTGAGTTTTGTTTCTTTTATTTTCATTGCAAAGCTATTTACTCACGTGAACATATCCCCCTAGATGTGTCCGCAGTGCACTCTTTTGTGGGGGGGGGGGGGATGGGATTAGCATTTTATTTTATCTTATTGTTTCTGTTTCTATTAGAATGTATATGTGAGACCTAAACTTAAGAATTTTGTGCACATATATATTGAGACTCTCTCATACCTCCGCCTTTGTCCCCTGACTCCTAGCATCTCACTTAGGTGACTCTGTTACTTGGTTGTACTCGGGGTTTCTCATATTAGAGACACCACCTGATATTTAATCTTTGAGTCTGACTCACTTCCCTAAGCGTGATGGTTTCAGATTGTATCCATTCACCTACACATGACTCCTTTCTATCTGTCCATGTGGCAGAGTAATACTTCATTGTGTGTCTATAAATTTTTATTCTAAGATAGGGTCTCCTAAGTTTTTAAGTTGTCCAGGCTGAGCTCAGACTTAAAATTCTGTCCTCCTGCATCAGCCTTCTGGAGTGGTAGGATTTTAGGCCTGTGCCATCAGGATAAGCCACTAGCAATGACTTTGACTTAATAGCAGCAGCTAGTTGGAAAATTATTTCAATAATCAGTTCAGATAGCTTAAATGATAATAATGTGAAAAGAGCCTTTGAATCTGGAGATGGGGCTACAAAGATAAATGCAATTTTGGCTTGCATGACAATGGAGAGAGAGAAAGAGAGCGAGCGAGAGAGAGAATAAATAGCAAATCTATCTTTTGGCTCTTAAGACAAAGAGCGCATCAGAAAGGGTATCTTGGTGGTACTAGGGACCATGAAGAACCAGGAGCTCTGGGAAAACCGAGGACCTTGTGAACTTCTCTGTCTACTTAGATCCATCCATACAACTGCTGGAATTGTCTCTCAAAATCTCAACCTGCTTAACCTAAAACCTAAACTCTCTGTCCGCTTGGATTTTATTTGTATTTTGTTACATGTATTGGTTGCCATTTTTTCCAGTGATAATGGGGCTTGAAACCAAGGCCTTTGCATTGAACTAAAGACCCAGCCCATTTTTAGTTTTGATTTTGAGACTTGATATGCCTCACTGTCCAGGCTGGGCTTGAACTTACGGTCCTCGTGCCTTAGCCTCCCAGCCGGTGCCACTGATCATGGGTTGGCGATGCCCTTTTAAAGAAACGGTACCAGTAGTAGTCATAGACCATTACTCTTAAAGCAGCTGCCAGGTGAACATATTCGGCTTGTGTGGGTAGGACCACACGTGGCACTTCCCACCACCGTGCCTGGATGGCCAGTGAGTGCTCGCAGAGATTTCACACAGTTGCCTGTGAAGAACAGGGCCATGGTGTGGTGAACGGAAGGACTTCTTTCTCCATGTTATTCGGGCTATTTAGGCACAGAAAGGATCTGCTTAAACTGGAAAATTTAAGCTTTAGAATCTTGTTCATCTTCCACCGTATTGATGCAGACTTTTTTTTTGACGAAGGAAAGGCAGTTTAATGAGAGGCATTCATGTTTTACGTACACCCTGGTAGAGAGTGGTTGGTGATTTGTCCATAGTGGATATTGGCTAGCAAGTGTGTGTAACTTCATTACAGCAGGGATTGTTTCAGGAATGAAGGAGGGTGCGGTGCTGCGTTTTGAGAAGCGGGACAGTGGGAGAGGCACCGCAAGGGGTTAAACAGTTCAGAAGGAAGCCATGCTGATCCTGAGGGAGTCATGGAGGCAACCTGTCTTATTCGCCTGTGGTTCATCTTAACGATGTTCTTTTAACCATTTAACTGACCAAAAGGAAAACAGAAAGCAAGCTTAGCACATTAAGCTAAGCCATTTCAAATAAATTAAGACTGCTTCCCACTTACAAAACCCTAACCTTTTTTAAATTGAAGGTTCTCAAGACGCTAGTAATAAGTATATCACAATTTCAGTTTTCTTCTTGGAGGACTATTTTGATATTTTTTCCAGTCTTCCAATACAAAAGGAAATAGGTTCAGTGATTGAGAAACATTCAGTTCTTTTGAAAATTTATTATAAGGGAGCCAATATACACTATTTGAGTTGTGCAATAACTGTTCAGTATATTAATGCACTTTGACCTACTGCCATATGCGAGACAATTTTTAAGTTTTGTCCTGAATCTAGAACAAAATGGTAAAACTAAAGTAAGAAAAATGTTTCTATATATTTATTCATCTGGAGATTGTATCTACATCTACCCTATATTAACCTAATGGCCTGCATCTAACATATTTATATCTAAGGTACAGATACATCTACACATTACAGATACAATCTGTTAATTCCTGTATAATCTACTATAACATAATAAGTGACATATATTAAAAATAGGCAAAAAATGATATAGATGGGCACTGGTTCCCCAAATGTATGAAGTAAGCATGTAAATAAATTTATAGCACATGCATATTCAAATATAAAACATTAAAAATAATAATGAAATGTATTATACTAATACATAATTGATAGATATATATTTATTCTGTAAGATAAAGAGACTGAGAGACAAATATGTATTGTATATATGTAAACCTACATACACATTATCACAAATAGAACATTCTATCTATATATTACTGTTCAAGAAGTGCTGCTTCCTATGAATATACCTTTTGTGTAATTTCACATACATTGAATAAAGGTTTTAACCTTTGAATTTTTGTATCTTAAGTTTGGGAGAGGGAACAGTTGATGTTAGTTGCTTAGAAAAATGTAACAGTGCATATAGTAAGAGGATCCTTGCATGCTACAAATATTTTTATATTTGATTTATTACAATGTGGGAAAAAATTCCAGACTCCTTGGCCTAAAGAAACAGTGCCCATCCTCCAGTGGACATCTCATTAGAGCTGGGCCAAGGGTGGGGTGGCGTAGCCAGGTGGGAGGTCTGGATGGCGTCACCAGAGGCCCCCTCCGTGGCCCATCAGGGACGATGCCAGCACCTTCCCACCTCGGCTGGGTGTCCTCATGGGCCGCTTGGTTGCCCTGAGCATGGCAGCTGGACTCAAAGTGCAAGTGCCCTGCTGAGTCTACCCGAAAGCAGCTGTCCTCCTGTTCCTTGCTAACACTGATAGTGCCGCAGACTAACTTCTGCCCCTCAAGATGTGGTAAAATCTCGTTGAACCCGAAGAGAGAGGAAAAAACTAAAAACAAAAACATCTCAAAAGTTGGAAAGACTGTCTAGTGGCTGGTTTTGGCAAACGTGACCTTCGGTTCTAACTATACCATCTTGTCAGAGGTAAATATTCATTGCATCCATGGCATGTGTCAATGTCGGACCTGTATTGTGTAACCATCCCTCTTGGTGGTCACAGAGGTGAGTCCGTCACTGTCCCCACTTCACAGATGAAGAAGGGAAGGCCAGCAGAGACACAGAGCACGTCGTCCGCGTGTAGGCAGCAAGTAGCAGAGTTGACATCAGTACTAGAAAGTGCAGAGGATGTTATTTTATTGAGCCCAGGAATGGAGAGCAAAAACTGCGTGATCTTTACTGCAGCTATGTTCAACTTCCAATTTATTCCTGTCCTGTTTTAGGAAAGGTCACTGAACTCCTGCTCTTAAACAGCTTAGGAGTCCAGGCCCTCAGTTCTTCAGGGACTCTTCTGACACACCAATAAACCTCTGAGCTGGGGACAGCAGTGCATCAGTTGACCCCGTGACCGGCCAAAGACTGAACATTTCCTTGGGACAAAATCCAGTTTCCCAAGTAGATAATGAAATTGGCCTGGCTTGCAGGTGCAGGGTTCAGATGGCCAATACGAGGTGACATTTTTCTCAGCCCCACAGCTCTGTGTCCTGAATTGCAGAAGTGTAAACATGAGACCTCACTTTCTGTGTTTGTGGGATGCTGCAAGACAAGAGGGTCCGTGGCTTCTAGTCCCCAGATCACAGAAAAGAGGATCCAACCCATCCGTCAGGCATGGGTCTACCTCCGTTGTCCAGAGCTTTGGTGTCCGCCCCTCCTCGGCTGATTTCCAGTGACGGCAAACGGCTGCACACTTCGCACACAAACGAGCTCCAAATCTGCCCTACGTCTTCACTCAGATGCTTCTGATGAGGCCCAGCTTTTAAAAGCCAGGGCCTTGGAGACCCAGGATAACAGGAATAGATACCCGAGGTCACAGATGATCGACAGCTGCTTCACTGGCCAGAGGGGGCGCCCCAGGGGTTCCAGCCAATAGCTCTGCCTCAGAGCTGGTGGAGCCTCCAACAGCCTCAGAAGTAGTCTCAGAAATTCCAGCAAAAATTATGATAAAAACATGATTCCTCCACTGACCTAATGAAGCTTATTCTAGCGAAGAAAAAAAAAAAAAACATATTTGCTTCAAAGAATTTCCAGGAGGAGCATGGGGAATAGCACACAGTGACAAATTTATGTTTCATTTATGGAGAAAATAAATTAAGGTGTGGAGAGTCAGTTGCAAGAATAGAATTAAGGCCCACCTCTGTACGTGATATCCAGGAGAGATAAATTGGTTCCTAGAAGTTACAATAAATCCAGGCTGGTCTCTCAATTCTGGGTTGGGCACCAACACATTTTATTTTTTTTTTTCAAAATCTCATCTACACAGCTCCATCAGACAATGACTTTTGCTTCACTTGTCAGCAGGAAAATTACAGCTTTCAAAACAGCCCTTACTTTGCAACGATTCACAGCCCTATTGTTACTCCAGCGTGTATCTCACTTAGTCGTATGTTAGTTAAGTTAAAATCATATTTATCCCCTGCATCAAAGACACTGGCGCACAGTGGATACTGAGTGAATATTTGCCCGTCTGTCGTTTCCAGGAAAATGTTTCAGAAGTGAGATTTCCAAAGTTGAAGATTAGGCAGCAGACGTATCTCAGCCATTGGCCTTCATAGAAGCTGTGCCTGTGCCACTGAGGGAGCCGTGCCTGCTCAGAGGTGCGCTGCTGCCCCTGGAGTTTCCTGAAGGCACCTCTGCACGCAGGTCAGCAGCGCGTGGAGTCCCGGGGCCTGCAAATCCAGGCAGTGGCCAACGGGAGTTGGCAGGACGCATGCCCAGAGTGGGTGCTCGGTCAGCCCTCCACGGCAGGCGGGTGCTGCAGGTCCTCCGGAGTGGGGTCGAAGGCAGGGATCCAAGCTCTGCCCCAGGGCTGCCGGAAAACAGGAAAACTAACCCCACTGTCTTCCACTCCAGCAGAGTTCTTTCTGTCCCCACTCACTCTTCAACTTAGAAGGCCAAAGAGCAGTGCTAAGAGGTCAGTTTGTTTATCACAGCAATAAAAGGGAGAACACTAAAAAATTAAAGGAAACTTAGACGTTTTGAGATATTACGGACCTTCAGCTCCTCGGTGTGTGTCTGTGAATCTTATCCGTGCTTTTCATATAGTTCTCGATTGTCCATTCTGGTCATTGAGTAGCTTATTTTTATATAATGGAAAGTGCTTATATATATATTACATGTATTTACATTATTTAACCATTTGTCTAGTTCAGTAGTTGCTCACTGTCACAGGTGACTAATGTTTTGAACATTTGGTGCAAGGGTTCTGGCCACAGTACACCCAGAAATCTTTTGGGTATGTTTTTAGGGGTGCAAGTGGTGGAGGACAGGCAGGGTAGGTTTATCTATACCGTTGGTAGATAGTGACATCGGCAGATAATACCGAACGATATTTCAAAGTGATTATACTGATTTCAATTCTGTCTTGAAGTGTACTTTTTAACTATTTCTAAAATCTTATCATTTTCTTTGATGAATTATTCTGTACTGGATTGTATAACCTTACATTGTCAGGGGTATACAAGTTTTCTGAACTGTGTGTGTGTGTGTGTGTGTGTGTGTGTGTGTGTATGTGTGTCTGTGTGTGCATGTGTGTGTGCGTGTGTGTGTATGTAGCAGCGCGCTTTCTTTTTATAGTACACTTAACATCCTTCATGCTAGTTTGATCTTTCTGACAATGGACAAGTTATTTAATCTCTTTATGGGCAGGGGTCCTCTCCCCCACTCCCAACAAGACTAAGGCAGTAGTCCTGTCCTAGTTTGGTGCCGTGGTGGGATGACTTGTAATAGCTGATGTTTTGGGGAGAGTTCATGACCCAGTGCAGCAGCTGTGTGTATTTACATCTTTTATTTCTTAGGGAGGAGTCTGAATAGAATCCGCCTAGCCACCAAGACGGGAGGCGTCTTTACAGTAGTGGCAAAGAAAACAAGACATTTAAAAAATTGTAGTGCTCCTGGAAAACGTTATTTTAGGCAGGACAAGAGGAGACGCAGCATTTTGGGAAATATTTGAGTTAGGAGTAAAGAATTTCATTGCCGAGTCATCTCCATTGCTGTCCAGTGGCCTGGAGGAGCCACTTCTCTCAAGGTCTTCCTGGCTTCACGTGGAATGTGAATAAAAAAAAAAAACAAGTCCCGATGTGGACAGTCAGGGTGATGCCTACTTGGGTTCTCTTGGGAGCCAGTGACACCTTGTGCCCCTTCCTGATACAGCGTCCCTCTTCCCACCATTTTTCCCCTCTTGGGTGGGCAGAATTAGTTCCCAACAAAAAGTTGCTCCCTTTCCTTTCTTTACTCGGGGGCTAGGATTCAGGCCACGTTCCCTGAGAAGGCAATTCAAGGTTCTCACAGATGAACCATGATGGGATTAAGCTGTTCCATACAGGACCCTTTTCCTTTGCAGGCCACTGGGCCTGCTCTGTCTCCTGCCCTGGTGGAGCCAATGGACCACGACAGTAGGCCAGTCGGGAGTGTCTGGTGCAGGTCTGCCTTCCTCAAGAGGTCTGTGTGGGGACGTCAGACTCCATAGGGATTTAACAAGGCAGCAGAGACAATTTCCAGAGGGAAGTTCGTCGGAGGTGCACAGACTGCTCTTGGCTGAAGGGTGAGTTAGAGGTGATGGAGGCCACTCACTTGGTCTCCGAAATGTCCACAGCCGCAGGGCCGAGGACAGTTGGCTCTCATTTCTCCATTTGCTGCTGTGACGATGTGTCCATCCTTCGTTGCTGCTGGTCGTGCAAGTCTACTTTCCCTCCGTTTGAGCGGCATTGGTGTGCAAGAGCAGCAAGCCCTGGACGTGGGCACTACGGACAGTCAGGCGCACTCTGGAGGTGACAGTACTGGAGAAACAGGTAGTCTGGTTCCCAGAGGTCACTGTTGTCCTCCCTCTTCCAGATTTTCTATGGAGAACTGAATGTTTTACATTCTAGTAGGCATTTTGTTGGTTAATTGCAGCTGTGTGGATCTGATGATGCGATTTAATACCTGGAAGATTCCCCAAGGCTGGGGCAGGACCTGGGAAATGACCCTCTTTCCCCTCCCACTTGCAGACACATTTTCAGGTACCAAGAAGCCATGTGTGACCATTGGAGAGATTATGTCAACTTCAGCCAAAAAGGAACCACGCCTGGATGAGGGTTTGGGAACCACGCCTAGATTGGGAATTGAGAACCAGCCTGGATTAGAGTGTGGGTGATTTGTGGGCCAGTAAATGAGGGAAGAACAGCCACCCAGTTGTGGGAGGCCCAGCTGGAACTTGAACGGTATAAAAGGAAGAGAGAAGAGAGATTGTTATACTTTCTTCCTCCGGGAAAGCTCTCGCCTTCACAATTGTCTGTGCACGCCGACTTGCTACACGCCGCAGACCCGTCAGCACACGTTTGCTCCATTCTGAGCTTGTGCCTGTCGGCCCGTCGCTGATCTACCGTAGCCGAACTTGGGTCACCAATCTTCAGTCTCCAGTCTTCACCATTATTCTTTGAACTACAGAGATCCACAGCAGACCCGCACCATGGAGGTGACTGCATTGATTTCCTGTGCTGTTAGGAAGGGGGGCCTGGATGGAAGGGTGGACAGCTGGGACACACCTTTGAAGGGCGGATCACCTGGATGGGTTACCACTCTCAAGTGCTCTGCTGTTCATTCTCTGTCCTTCCTCTCATGATGCCATGAGCAGCTGTCCTCTGCCAGACCCTTCCACCGTGCCACTGTTGCCAGCCAACCACGAAGAGACCGAGATCTATGGAATGAAATACAAGCAAAAAGAAACCTTACCTCCCTTAAGTTGTGGGTACCAGATACTGCATTGCAGCAAGGAAAAAGTGACTAAGACATTACCCCGCCTCTTTCCTTTGCTTCTTCCTATTTTTCCAACCCAATAAAGCCCTTCTTGTCCCAGGGAGGTCTCTTCTGGCTCTTAGGATGAGGTAATGAACTTCTCTACTGCCTTGTTTTGTGCAGCGCAAGCAGAATTTCTTCCTTCCCTTGCATGGACCATAGCTCCAACTAACCTAATGATCTGACCCATTGATTATCTGCCTCATCCACCCCCTCTCTCAAGAGTGAGGACCTGGTCTTGTTAATTTCTGCATCCTCCACCTTCTGCTCCTTAGTACAGCTCCTGGCATGGAATAGGCACTTGGTAGTAAACACGCAACTGTGCCGAGACTGTTTTACTCATGGTGGGATTCTCACATAGCTTCCTCCTTCACAGCATCTGAATTCCAAGGTCTTGAGATGTCCTGGGTACCAAGGATGTGGGATGGGAGGGTGCCTGCCTTTTGTTACTATTTTTGATAGGTGTCTGGGAATGCTGGCTGCGGCACTCACTGCTATACCGTGTTCTACGGCATTTCCCAGCCATGGACATCATGCATCTTCTACTCTGTCCACCAGAATAGTGACTTCACCTCCCTTGGCCTCCGTCTCCGTAGGATCAGGAAGTCTGTGAAGCTGTGCTCTCATGATGCTGGTTGCCAGGAAACACCCTGGACCAGTTGAAGACATAGATGCTATTGAGGCTGCCTCAGGTTTACCTACAGAGACATACACAGGCCCTGGTATCTCATTTTGGGATTGGGTCACTCAGGTCCCTCCCACTTGGGATCTCTTTGAGGAAAGAAGCATCTGTCTTATTTGCTCTCTTGTGTCCTTAAACTTAACTCTTCTGCTTCTCTTTTTTTGGAGAAACGTCAAAGCAATAAGATCATGGTGTGTTTTTTAAAATTTAAGACACAAGAAGGAGGATCATAGATTATATAGATCATCACAGTTACTGTTGGAAAGGAAAAAAAGACAGAAAGAAGAAGCCTATTCTCAGTGTGAAGAGAGCAGCCATCCCCGGATACATTCCAGCCTGGAGTCTATTAATCTCTTTGTGAATTATTTATGTCTTGGTCTGATTTAGCAGCTCATTTCAAATGTTTGTTTAATTTCCTTGGTGATGAGGAAATAAAACATCTCCCAGGGGAAGCTTTAAGAGTTGGCTTGGAAGTCCTGGGTGTTTATGTAAGGGTCCTTATTGGCAATCAGATGCATGGCTTAAATATTTATGAAAATATTAATAAATAATTCTTTATTTGCCACTGACATTTGACAGTAAGGCTAGAGCTATGGCATAGACTTTCTTGTGGCCTTAGTCACCCAAGAGAAAAAAAAATTTGATTTTCTTTTGATTCCTTGGTATAAGAGGCACAATTCAAAAGGAAAAAATATAATTGCTTTCTTGACTCCAGTCTTTCTGCCCAAGAAATCTTGATTGACTTTCTAAACAATCATTATTGCAGCGATTCTGGGTGACTCAGATCCCAGTTCTTCCTCCTGTGCTTCCCTAGGGCTCCTAATTTGGGAGTTGTTGGCTTTGAAGGAATGATTCTCTAGAAATTCATGTATGACCAGTGACCCCTCTGCCTGAGCTTCCTGAGAGCCACAACAGTTAGTTAAATCTGAATTTTAGGTAAACAAAGCACCACATCTTAGCATAAGTATGTCTTAAATCTTTCACAGTGCACACTTACCTTAAGCAGCATTGCCAAATGTGGTGATCATATGCCTTGAATTTGGAAGAGCCAGCTGAGGAAGTCGATGTGGCCTTGAGCAGTCATTTGTTGGTGACAGGAAGCGGCATGCAGGAGTTGGATGGGCATTTTGGGTGGGATAATTGAGCCAGTCTGTCCCCCTCTGCTCACGGCTTTATTAATCCGTGTGGTAATGACAGTCACACTGGACAGCTGCTCATCTTGCTGGGCCTGTCCTTCCTCCTTGTCCCCAGGTCGCTCCACCTCGAGTCACTCACTTGCCAAGACAGATGACAACCACAGGCTATATTTACAGCACGTCTGGAGAGCTGCTTCGGAGGAAAGACTTACAGCTTTCTGGTTTCTGCCTCGTGGGCTTGCCTAATTTGTGGGCCCAGAGCAAGCTCTGGCTGAAACTTACATATTGTTCTCGTAGGAACCCCTGGACAAAGACGTACCCTTGCCCTACGTCCCGAGGCTGACTCCCACCTGTCCTTTCCCATGCTGCTCTGTGTCACAGGCCTGTGGCCTTCAAGTGCTCAACTTCTGATTCATCTTGGATGAAAAAATAGGTAGCAGGGACTTCTGCCCCCACCAAGCCGGTCTTGTCTGTTGAGTGTCTACGCTGATCCATTGGCTTGGCAGATGGGACCAAGAAGGATCTGGGCTATCCCAGGCCTAGGGGAAGGAAGACCCCTGTTGTAGGGACTCCACTGAAGAGGGCATCTGGTGGGGCTTCTTATCCAGATTGGCCGGTCCCACGGACAGGCCTGTGCTCAGCCACCTTGGGGCCTGCCTTCTCCGTCCAGGCAAAAGGCTGTCCTCCTGGGTCCACATCTGCGTGGTGTCACCATGTGCTTCCCAGGAATGCCCCACTATGCAGCTTTGTTGGCTGTGCATTTTCTGAAGAGCTGGAACCTCTAAAATAAAACATGTCTGACCATGAGCTCCTCCAAGTTCCCTCTGCAGTGAGCCCCAAGGGAAGGTTCAGCACCATAGCTGTGCTACCTGACTCCCTTGTAGGTACACACACTTAAAAACTCCAGTCAAACCAGCGTAAGGCAGAAGAAATCTTTTCCTGATGTATTTTTCTGGTTGCTACAGAGTAATGAATTTTTTCATCTGATAACTACTGTCATAAAGTCCTGGGAATTTTTTTTCAGATGGACTTACATAACAATTCTATTCCTGTATGCAAAACCACAGTGGAGATGAGAGAAATTGTAATTACCGATGACACTTGTGCTGTGTGCATCCCCTTTATGAGGTTTTATTGAGGTTTCATTGGATATACAAAAAGCTGCTTGTATTTAAGGCACACAATTTGATGAGCCCGGATCCATCCACATGCCAGCCGCTTCAGCCAGGCAGGAGGAGGGGATCAAAGCTTGGCTCTGTACTTTGTCAGGGACAGACGCATCCACAGAAACTGAGTATGCTACCACAAAACACGCGGGAGGAGAAGCCTCAGGAGCTGCCCTTGGAAGGGCTGTGCCCATTGCTGGCCCAAGGATGGCTGCTCATCTTCAGTGGTTCCTAACTTTTCCCACTGACCACAACACTAGGGGCAGGGTGCTAAGATTGATCCTAACCCCTGGGGAAGTAGAAAACACCTGGCATATAAAACTCACAACCCTACCTGGCTGGGGCCAGACAATCTGTGTTGAATATACAATAATCAAGATGCGCAAGGCTGGGGGTGGGGCCCAGCAGCCGCTGGCCCGGGCCCCGTCCACTCACATAGAACCACAGAGACTCAATTATGGCCGATTGAACATTCCAAAAACAGTTCATGGAATGGTGCTTATGAAACGATTCAGTTATTATTTGAATTGCAAAATTCCCCTAGTGATTCAAATGCAGTTAGAAAACTTGCAGAGAAAGTCAAGATCTATAAATATGTATAAAATCTTTTATGACACAAAAGCCAGACAGAGATATTAAAGCCTATTTTGAGGGAGATTTTGAGATGAAAAAGCGTATTGTTATCCCCAGCCTTTGTTCGTCGCTGCAATCAGTCTGTGGGTGGAGGACAGCAGGAAGCATGAGGTGTGATCAAAAACTGGAGGAGTGTGAAAAATTTTAAAAATTTATAGCCAAAGATGCTTGCCACGAATTTCCATCAAAATACCTGCCCCTCCCTTAGAACAAGCTTGTCCCATACTTCTTGACTTTCTGGAGCGGCTCTGGAACTTCTCTTTCCTGAGGGTCTTTGGTTGTGCTGTCACGGCCACCTCCATGTCTCGAATGAATTCAGAATATTGACCTTCCATGGTCAGTTTGGCCTTGGGAAAGAGCCCCGAGTGGCAGAGTAATGCCAGATCTAGTGACTAAGGTGGATGAGGGCACACCGCCTGCCTTTCTTCCCTCAGGCGACATTTAGTAGCAGCATTCACCATGTTTTTATGTTTTCTTATAATCTGTAAAGATACACATAGGAGAAGACTTGTAGAATGGTCTCAGAAAGTGACGTTTGTCCTGCTCACAGCAGAACACCGTGCAGCCCCTACTGCCGTGACGTCTGGACAGGTAGCCAAGCTGACCCTGCAGTGTGAGCTGGTCTCTTCCTCTGTGTTGGAAACGTGAGAGTAGAAACATCACTAGGCGCCAACGGAGAGGCTGTGCTGGGTCACTGGGGGGCAGCGATGCCCATGGAGCCTGCAGGCTGGCTGGAAGGACTACGTGTGTGTATACGACCGCAGCATGAGAAGGAGGTGTCAGTAATGGGAAGTCTCTGCACCGTGGGTCTGTACACGATGTGAAATAATTTTTCTGCTTTGGTGTGTGTCTTAGTTCCTTTCCCACAACTGGCGCTCAATGTCTGACACCCACAACCTAGAGAAGGAGGGTTTATTCCGGCTCAGGGTTTCAGAGGTCTCAGTTCGTGTGTGTGTTTAGCTGGTCGCGGCCGCATTGTGGGACAGCTTGGGAGGGGTAGCTCCGCGGCCCATTACGCCAGGCAGCAGAGACAAAACATCAGAGCTGAGGGCAGGGAAGACCCTCCCAGTCCACACGTCCGGTGATCTGCCCGTTGCGAGCAGGCCCACGTCCTCACGGCATGGAAGTTGAGCAGAATCCACGTGATTCCACTGACCTCCGTCATCCAGTCACTTTCCAAACACATGAGGCTTTTGGGGAACATTCCAGATCTCTCCCATAGCACTGTGTGTGTGTGTCTGTCACTGCGGATGTTGTCTGGTGTGTGTGTGGTGAGTGAGGGGTCATCGGATGCTGTGTGTGAGATGAGTGGGGCGGGATCATTGTGGATGATCTGTGTGTGTGCGTGGTGAGTGGGGCTCACTGCAGATTCTGTGTGTGTGTGATGAGTGGAGGTCACTGTAGATACTGTGTGTGTGTGTGGTGAATGAAGTGTCATGCAGATACTGTGTATGTGTGTGTATGTCACTGATATGTTGTCTGGTGTGTGTGTGTGGTGAGTGTGGGTCATTGCAGATGCTGTGTGTGTGTGTGGTGAGTTGGGGGGTCACTGTGGATGCTGGGGGGGAGTGAGTGGGGCTCGCTCCGGGTTCTGTAACATCTTCCCATTTCCGTTCTGTGGGTCTCTGTTCTTATCCTCCAAACCCCAGAATCATCTTCAGAGAAAAAGTCTTTCTCATTTCCGCATTGAGAAGACCCTGCCCACAGGCCCCTGGACACAGCCAGACCTCACCTGAGCAGCTCATGCCAGTCGAGCGAGGCTCACACCTCCCTGGCTGCCTTTCCTCTGGCCCTGAGAGTTGTCCAAGTGCCACATGTTTCAAGTAGTGGCAGGAGAATTCGTAGTAATGACCCTCCTAACTGTTGCTGTGTCAGGTTTCCTCTCTTATCAAAGCTTGGGTAAGCTATTTATAAAAGTATTTATGTTGACCATATGCTCAGTGAAATTTTCTTCACCATGCCACTGACCAGATAATTCCCTTCATTTCCCCCCATTTTATTGATGTGTATAGATGCAATATTTAACGCTTACGCTGGTCTTAGTATTTTGTGCACATACATATCACGACAAAAATCCTTCCCCTCTCCCTCCCACTCTCTTTCCTTCCCCACTGGTTCCCATTATTCCCCTCAATGAGTTTTATGAAATAAGTGTGGGCTCTGTTTTTCACATTAGAGAAACCATTTAATATTTAACCTGCCTGTGACTCACTTCTCTGAGCATGATGGTCTCAAGTTGCCTCCATTTAGTTATAAATCTTAGGGATCTATAAGAGATCTATAATAAAAGACTCAGGCCTATCTGTCCTTACAGATGAGTAGTACTCTTTTGTGTAAAAATACCACAACTTACTTATTCCACAGCGTTTAGTCAGCCCATCATGGTGTGGGACGTGATGGTTTGACATGTACACAAGTTATGTAAGGATTGCTTCAATCAAACCAGCTAGGCTGCCCAGCACCACCATGCCCATAGCCAGACTTGGGTTACCTTAGCACTGAGAATGTGCACCTTTGACTGAAATCTTGATCTCTCCGTGTCCCCAGCCTCTGGGTACTGCTGTTCTACGCCCTGCTTCTTTGTTTTTGACTTTTGAAGACCTTATTTATTTTTCCTAGTATAAGGACCTCCGGGCCCTTCCACATTGCCCAAACTAGCGGGATGACCTTACTTCCTCATTGTTGCTACATACTATAAAAGATACACAGCACACACACGCACACACACACACACACACACACACACACACACACACCCTGGGCATCCACACATCTGTGCTCACTCCCCTGTCGGTCCCCACCCCCCATGTGTCTCTGCATCTCGCTGCTGTGCACCAGCCTACACAACAAGCAGATGTCTCTTTCTCTGACTGTTTTCGTTTCTTTTGCAGACGTACCCTTAAGCAGGCCAGCTGGATTGGGGTATTTCTGTTTTTAAACTTTTGAGGGATTTCCATACTGTTTTACATAATGACCGAACCAATTTGCATTCTTGCCAGCAGTGGGCAGGCGTCCTCTCCGGTCCCCACAGCACTTGTCTTTGTACTTTTGGGTCGCAGCCATTCTGACAGGTGTGACAGATCACCTCACAGCCTGCCAGGAATGCACAGCAAAGATGAAACTCTTTGTGATCCGTGATTTTGGGTCAGCTGAACATCCACATGCAAGGGAATGAGGCTGGACCCTTGTCTTTGATGTAGAGAAAAATTAACTTGAAATGGATGAAACAGTAAACGTGAGATCTGTAACTTAAGACTCCTAAAAAAAAAAAAAACAGAGAAAAAGCCCCTATTGGCAATGATTTATTTTTATTTTTTACTTTGAGACAGTCTCATTCTGTAGCCCAGGCTGGTCCTGAACTCACTACGTAGGCCAGGCTGGCCTTGGACTCCCTGCAGGTCCTCCTGCTTCAGCCTCTGTTATTCTGGGATTATGGGTATGTGCCTCTGTGCCTGACTTTGGAAATGGTTTTTGAGCCAAAAATAAGAAGCATACAGCACTAAGAACATAGATAATAAAAACAAAAATAAGCAGTGTCACATCAGAGCTAAGGGCTTCTACACAGCAAGAAAAAAATCAACAAAATTCCTGTGCTTCAGTTCTTGAAACTTTTTGGTTTGTGTATTAATTTATTAATTTATTTTTTTCATACTGAAACAGAGTCTCGCTCTATAATCCAGGCTTGTTCTGGATTCATTATGGAGCCCAGGCTGGCCTGAGACTCATCGCGGTCCTCCTGCCTCAGCCTCCCGAATGCTGGGGTGAGAGGCGTGGGCCACCTTGCCCAGCTTTGGTTCCCATTTCTGTGGGAATTAAGTGTGCCTAGATACTCCCACCTTGCCCACCTCAAGGGTGGTGATGACGTGATCGATTTGGGAGAGAATGTGAAAATACTTGGGGCGACAGGGAGGCACTGTGGCAATACTGACTATCTTAGAAGCTGTTGGCTGGCTCTGTGCTTGGTTTTTGTCACCCAGGCGCCACCCTGGCATAGTTCTGTGGACTCCTGCATACGATGTGAACGGTGGCCTCTTCCAGAACAGAAGTCGTTGTCTAAGGTCTTCTGGGTTGCCAGGTTGTTCCTAAGACCCAGCATTTGGGATCTTGGGGATTTTACTTCCTTCGTCAGCTACGCTATGGAAGTCAAGATGGATCCGGTTATGCTCTGGTCACTCTCTGCCTTCAAACTCTCAGAGGTGTAACGTCGCGCTGCAGAGGCTCGTTTCTCTCCTGTCCCATTTCTCCACTGGACATCCGCCTGGACTTTGTGCCACGCGTGTTGCCCCTTCCCCAGGACGCAGGCAGCCATGGAGAAGCAGCTCCACTGGGAGGCCTGGGATTGAAGGCGGATAGGAAGAGCAAGCGCTCCGAGGACTGTGTGGGCCACTTACGGAACATGTCCTTGGCCAAGGCCCGTCACGTGCCTATGTGGAATCCCACTGCACAGAAGGGAGAGACAGACAAAGTTAGTACCAGTGACTGTCACCCACACCTCAGTCGGGCCCTGTGGAAAGTAGGGCTCCTGGCCCCAACTCTCCGTGTCCCATTCTCACTGAACTGGAAGGTGACGAGGTTAGCAGGGTGATGATCCTCTGAGTCTGTTCTCAGTGTCTGGGACTTTCCCACTCTGTGCCACCGCCAGTGGTGCCCAGCCGCCCTGGCCTCTGCCTAAAGAAGGCGCCCGCCATGGTTTCCAAGCCGTGGTCCTCACCTGCAGAGGCTGCAGTGGCTGTCACGGTGGGGTCAGCAAGGAAGAGGTCAAGGTCCTCATGCTGAAGAATGGAGACTGAGCCAGGTGTGGCGGTTCAGGCCTGCCATCTCAGCACGCTAGGGGCAGAGGCAGGAGGATCGCATGTTCAAGCCCAGCCCAGGTTAAGCACTGGGCAACTTAGTGACCCTGCCTCAATATCAAAAAAGGGAGGGAGCCTGGGGATGCAGCTCAATGTGAAGGCATTGGGCTTGATCCTCAGAGCAACTACAAAAAAGTAGAGAGCGAGAGAATGAGAGAGAGAGAGAGAGAGAGAGAGAGAGAGAGAGAGAGAGGAAGAAAGAAAGAAAGGAAGGAAGAAAAGATAGCAAAGGCTAGAACATATCCTTACTCAGTCTGGAAATAGTGACTTGAAAGGGCTTCTTGCACCTGGGATGCTCTGCAAATATGCGCCCTCAGACTGTGAAGGAAGGAGGCAGAGAACAGGCAGCTTCTGCGCACTGGACATTTCTCCCGTGAGGCCCATGTAGAAGTGCCTTCAAGATCCCTGGACACCTCCTTCCTGCCATCCCCAAGCTCCATGGAATCTTCATGGTGCTGAGCAGTAGCTGCAGATGATGAGTCTGACCTGGTCCCCTGTCATTGGACCCAAGAGAAAACAGAATCATTGAGCCAGGCACAGCAGGGATGTGGCCCACTGTCCCACAGTCTAGGATGGCTCTCCAAATGGACAGCTGCTCTTGGGACGTTGTCTTTTTTTGATGAAATCTTGAAACCCAAGGCAGCCAATGAAAAGTCTCCTTTGACTTTCAGCCCTGCATTGGCCAAACCCGCAGACCATCGTGGGAAAGGCGCTTCCTTGCTGGCAACAGCAGGCTGGTAGCCTTGGGAGAATATTTTTTTTCCAGCTCTTCTAAATCATGCCTTCCCTGGATATGACAGTTGTCTTTTTTGGGAAACCAGCTGGCATATGTTAGATCATTTGCATTTATAAATTCCTATAACTGGTTACTCATATATAAAAGATTCTATCATTTTTAACATGGTAGGCGCATCAGGTGTCATCCTAAGCAAAACTTTTTTTTTTTTTTCCTCAGAGAAAAGAATTCAGAGTCACAGGGGAAATTTGAACTTGGGGAATCAAAAGTGGATTCCCAGTAATACCGTTTTTGTAGTAAAGTTGAGAAATTGTTGAACTAGGCTACCTCGCCTTTGTTTGGTGAGTCTCTTAAATTCTAAAATGTACTTACAAATTAATCTTTATTCCCCATATTAGATCTAGACATGTGTATGAAAGCAAAGAGCTCCGTGAATCTGGGCACACTTACGTGAGGTCTGTTGGCCTCTGCCAGTCAGTGCAGACCTGTGGGAAACACTGCGTGGGATGCTGCTTTGGTGCCTCTTCTGCTGTAGATGAAGAAAAGGGCAGCACTCTTTGGTCTCACACTTTGCTCCTGTGGTTTTATGGGAAGCTGGAGTCTCAGAAGCCCTTTCCTGGCCCTCTGTGGGCACATGTCGAAGAAAGCCATCTTCTCTCATTTCTACAAAGTGAAAAACAATTAAAAGATTAAAAAACAAAAACAGCTTGTTCAGTTCTTGTATACGTGTTGAATAAAGTGAGAAACAGCATTCCTGCTGAGCTTCCGTGCCCCAGGTTGGCCCATCGCCCTGCACTGAGCCCTAGTGTGGAGAAAGGATGTGGGACGCTAGTAGACAGTGGTGATGTATTTCCTTAGGTAGGCATTTGCAGATGGCGTAGCTTTCTCCAAGATGCATGGGCACTCATTGGCAGAGAGATGAGCACATTCCAGTTTGCATTTTGACAAGATACAAAAAAAAATCTGTTATTTGAGGATTCCTGTGGCTTTATTTATTTATTTTAAAAATCAGGAGAACAGTTTGAAACTCCTTTGAGGAGTGACCTAAGAACTCAGGGGAGCATGTTTCTGTGGCTGTGTTTTGGGGCACCTGGTTTTGATGATCTTATAGAGCGTGAGCCTTGGCAAGAGGCAGTGTGTCAGTTCTGTAGGACAGAGGCTCCCGCGGGTTCGGCACTTAATCACACTGTTGTGTTGTATTATTATTCTTTCCTTTGCCTGGAGGACGTGTTAATTACTGTCTCTGAGTTAGGAAAGTAGCTGCGCTCCGTTTTTGAGCATAACCGAGGATGTGGTGGGACCACAGCTGTGTGTCTGTGTGGCCTCCCACAGTCATTCCAGGGTCGCTGTGCTCAGCTGAGCATGGGTGGTGACTTCTGGAAGGTGGACATAGTTCCGATGGACTCAGACGCACCTGTTTGTCTCCTCTTGGGTTTGTGAGATTTACTGTGCATGTGCTTCCCCATCCTCTCAACTCTGCCAGTCCCCCACTGCGTCCTGAGAATTGTGCAGCTTGCTTGGGGAGAATTACCTCACCCCTCTGGCCTAGTCCCGCACATCAGTCCTTCTACTGAAATGGCGCAGTTGGGCGGGTTATTACTTCCCCTCCTGCTCTTCTATTTCACCTCCTTCTCCACCCTTTCCTCCTGTTCTGTGATGCTGATGTTGCTGTCACGGTCATTCTCATCAGAGGTGCTTAGCCACTCCTGCAGGTGTGAAACTGAGGGTGAAGCTTTTCCTCCTTTGAGCTGAGGATGAAGAGCCAAGCCGCGGGCCAGTCGGAGGGCGGGTTGCCAGTGTGACGATGACAGAGTGCCACAGCCACACTTCAGGGTCATGATGCCTGGCGCTGCAACCGTGGGTGCTCGGGCGTGCTGGGCTGTGAGCCCCTGCCTCCCGCATCAGTGGCAGGGGCTGCAGAAGAACAGTGGCGGTGGCCACAGAAAGGAAATGATCCAGATTATTTCTGTTGGGCACTAATAGCCTCGCTGCCTGGGGTCCAAACTCTTCAGAGCAGACCTCTGGATCTCCCCCAAACCCTCTCCATTCATTGTTGACAAATGCCAGGACTTGCTGTGTCCAAGGAGAAGGGTGTCCTGCGAGGTGAGGTATTCAGTGCTAATTCTTGGACAGTCTTGGGAAATTTGGGACGATCGATGACTCTAGTATCAACAAGATGGAAGAGAGTTGCCCAGATCTCATTAGGTCTGATTGAGAAATCGGTCTTTACTGTGACAAGCGGATAATTATTCCAGGTTTGTCCGTCTAAGACGCATGGCCTGTCACCCGCTCTGATGTCACCGTGTCTTCCTGCTTCCTTTTCTGAGCCCAAGCCGTCCACAGTGACTCAGCTGCCATTACAACAGCAAAATCAAGGACAATGTCTCAGATCCTAAGTCTCCACATGCTATGGGGTGGGAAAAATTTAAGTTCCTCAACTCCAAAGTAGGCTGCGTTTCTGCCAACTCCAAGGAGAAACAAAGCTCCCCGGGCTGGACATGATGAATGACACTCCCACAGGGAAGCAGGGCTTAATAAATCACAAGGAAGTGTTCCCAAGGGAATTAAGCGGCAGCGGTGGCCCGACATTTCATACACCTTAAAGGAAGAAACATGCATTCTTCGCTGGTCATCTGCACCATGGCCGATGGGAAATATCAGCCCCAGAACGAGTGTTATAAATGATCTCATTCTAATGCTGCAATTTAGGGCTAACATTTGTTGAGTGCCTTCATGGCTTGGGGACTGTGGTAGACCATGAGTATGTAGAGGCAGAAGATATACTATCCTCCCTGCTCCCATTAGATTGATAGAGACAGATAGCCATCCCCTTACGCATGTGTGTACGTAGACATATGTGCACATAAGGTGTAATTCACATGATAGAAAATGAATCATTAGCCATTTCCAGCAAACAATTAGATGCTTTCATTCGATTGCCATATTGTGTAGCCATCTACATAAGTTCCAAAATATTGTCACTATACCGGTAGGAAATCCAGTGTCCACCGAGCTCTTACTCCACGTTCCCCTTCCTCCCGTCCCTCCCACCTGTGGCTACTTCTGTGGTTTCTCTGTTGGAGCCTTTCTCCTACATGGAATCTTACACTGTGTGGTCCTTGGTCTCCTTCCCTGGTACGGCAGTGATCAAGTAGATCTGTGTTGTGCCAGGCATTTGGATACAATGAGCTCATGGGTGTTTACCAGAATCCCATCACCACGAAGCGCAAGGCAGAAACAACCCAAGAGTCTGTCAGCTGTGCTCAAATGAGTGGTTAAGTGAACCATAGCCTGTTCCAATCAGAAGCTGTTAAGTATTAACCACTTTTAAGTGAAAAAGGGAGACATGGAAAGACGGTCAAGCTAAGTTTCAACAGTGTGAACATGAACCAACACGGGTGTGGGGGGATGGGAGGAGTGCTAGGCACAGTCAGAGCATTCTGGAACTGTTCGTTTGTATTTATTTTTGCAGTCTTTTGAGTGAAAGACACACAGAATTGTGCCCAGAGGGAAGGCAGGTCTTCCTTTGATGTCTTCTGCACTGTGTTGGCTTCTGGTGGTATCTTATTTTATCGTTCATGCATTCAGTGTTTCTACTTCTCAAGCCTCAAGTGCAGATCTGATCAAGAGTGGAACACTAATCGAACAGTGCACATCTTTTTTAGGCTGGAGGATTCATGGGTTTCGCATCTTGGAACATTTGTAGTATCAAAAAATCATTTTAAAGGCCATCAGAATGATAAGAACATGTAGTAAATCTGTCTCGAAGTGACCATTTAATAGAGCTGCTTCCTTGAGAGTGAACAAGGAAGCAGGATTTTTGAATGGGAAGAGTGCAGAAGCACAACTTATAGGTGAAAACCATAGGCCCCATCCAGAGGTGAAAGGCCTGGGTCCAACTCACAGGCTTCCTGTATCTTTTAAGACTTGTAGAAATGTTGGGACGAGTTTCCTTGGAGTAAAAAAAAAAAAAGCCATAATAACACTGAGTAACTCTGATTGTGTCCTGCAACGGCAGTTTTCTTAAAAAGTGCAATTTTAAAATTACAGATATCTTTGTCTCTTTCTTACCTACTTTTATTTCTATCTTATTTCACCCTAGAAAAATGTACCAACACCGCAGTAGTAGCAATGAGAGAAAAAAAGTAGAGAAAGACAGAAAAAACTATGTCTCCTGAAATTCAGTCTATTCCTAGACACTTCAGTCATGGAGAGAATCCCTCTCTCTCTCTCTGCCCTTTCTTCCTCCCTTTTTGAATTAATGCAGTTTAAACTCATTTGCTTTTTTATAATGTTCAAAAATGCTGAGCTTTTCACCTACTTGTGGGCCTTGCCTACTTTTTCTTTTGAGGGGTATCTGTTCCTTTCAATTGCCCATTTTTGCGGTTGAGAGCCTTTATTTTTTTTTTTTGTGAGGAGGGCCTCATTTTTTGGAGGTCTTTGTGTAGTTCGGTGTTACTCCTCCCTCTGCGGAGCGCTGGCATGTGCCCCCCGCCCACCGTGCTGTAGGCTCACTCTTCACTCTGTTGGTTGTTTCCTTTGCCGTGCAGAAGCTTTTCAACTCGATACACTGTCTTTTGTGGGTTCTGGGTCAGTTGAGATTGGTTTTCTGTGACTTCCATCTGTAAAGAGCTCCTGTTTACTTGAACACAGAACCAGGAAGGAATGTCGACACCTTCTCTTTCTGTTAGCTCCCCATCTTCCACGTCAGCCAGGGCTGTTCTTTCTGTCTGTGGGGGACTTCGTTCTGACCTGAGTCCTACAGGTAACATAAGAAGGACCAGTGGGGCAAGGTGTCCCTGAGGTGGTTGGCGGAAGGAAGGGAAAGAGCTAGGGTGTCTGTGGTCCCCGAAGGTCACCAGTTTCTAGGGGTTCCTCCCTGCTGTTCTTTGGGCTTTGTGCAGGGGACCAGGGGACACCATGCCGGGAGGGGTTGGGGGGCAGCCTTTGCCACATGGCTGATTTTTAGACCACAATTTAATTGTCAGTGTGTGAAAAGAGAGAACAGGTCTTAGGACTGTTAAAATGGAAAGGCTGTGTGATGGGTAACAATTGAAAGAAGGTGCTTCTGTGCTCTAAAAGAACATTCTGAATATATCCAAGCCATAATAACACTTTGCAAAGCTCAGAAATCTGGGGCCAAAAGGTGCATGCACGGTTATTCATTAAGGAATGCTTTATTTTTATAGAACAATTGAGTGGTGGAGGGAAATGCTTGGCTCATGAGAGGCTCTTCGTATCCACGGGGTTTTTGAGGTCCCGCCGAGAGGGCAGAGTACTTTTGTTCTGCCTATGGCAGAATTTCATGCTCTGGACACACACCCCGCAGGGACGGGGGAATGGGACCCTCCCAGGCTGTGGTATCATAGCTGATTGTACCGGAGGCTGGCTGTCCCCCGGGCTGGGACCTGAGGTGCTGCACTTGCTTTTATCAAAGAGGAAAATATAAAACAATTTCATTGTCAGAATGCCCCTCCTTGTTTTCATATTCCATTTTGGGGCTGGAAAAAAAAAGAAAGAGCGTTTAATACACCCAGTCGACTTTCAGCTCTGAAAATGAGTGAATACATTTTGGACGGTGGGGAGAAGAAGCAATTAAAACTGAAGGGATGCGTTTATCTGGAGGCGCCTGATTTTTCCCCTTTGTGTCTCCAGAGGTTGCTCGTCATGATAGAGACAGGTTCCAATTTAATTTAAGAGCCAGATTGAGGACAAAAGTGATACCTAGCTCCTGGCCACTCTCCAGGGGCCGTGGGAAGATCCCTGCTGCCCATAGCAGTCCCTCCCTTCCCGGCCTGAGTTGCCGCTGGTCCCCCGCTTGCCTTTGGGATGCCAGGGCTGCTGCTCAGGTGGGTTCCTGCCACTGCAAATGGATCTGAGGCTGCCGAGGGGCTCCAGCCCTTCACTGAGGTGGTTGAGAAAGAGTCCCTAGCCTCCAGTGCAGGCTGCCTTCAAGTCCTGCCACAGACCTTTTGTCTCCCTGGGCATCAGATGCTTGGGTGTGGAGGGGGCACTTGAGTGAGGGATGGGGCAGAGTCTAGCACAGTCCCACAAGCTCTGTTCTTTGTGGGTTCCTGACCTCATCTTGAACATCCTGGGTCTGTCCGTCCTTCCTGGTGGCTTCCTCACAAGACCGCTGAATCTTTAGCGCTGTCTGAGGTGAGGGGTGTGCTGGTCACCGAGTTGCTGGTCTCCGGGGACAGAGGTTAGAGACTGCGTGGCCTCTGATTCGGAGGTGCGTGGTGGGGGTGGTGCACAGTGCCGGCCTGGGTTTGCAGGAAGCTCCGTGGTAGTGCTGACTTCCCAGCGGGGGACACGCCCTGGAGAGTGGCGTGGCTGAGTCCCCTTGTAGGTCTGAGTTTAGTTATTTAGGAAATAGTTCTCCGAGTCTGAAAGTCCTGGGTGAGTTCTGTGTCCTCTACATTGAGTGCCCATGCACCAAATTTTACCCTGCTTTTAACAACACGAAGAAAAGCAAGAAACCCCCATTTACGTTATCATAATTGTGCTGCCAAACTTTTAAAATAACTTTATTTTCATGTACATGTTACATGTCATTCAGACGTAATCATAAATGGCCTTTTGTGCGCCCATAACAAAAAATTGTACATCATTTTTTTCTCCCAACAGAAAATGGAAGGGTTTGAGGTTTGCTTTTCAACTCTCCATTAACATTTGAGACAAAACATGAAAATAGCCCATGGACCGGAGAGTGACTTGTGTCAATAGAGTTCATTCACAGCTGTTCCCAGCTCTTTTCCTTAGTTAGCAAAGGTTTATAATGACATTACTCACCTGTTTAGGGACTGTGTGCTTGTGGTGTCTGTGGCCGGTAGTAAGAGGGAACCAGCGAGCAGGTGCGGACACCCCAGAGCCTCCCCCGTCCATCTGTCTGGCCTGTCTTTCTGTCATCAGTGTTTGGCACTGGGGACTGAGCCCAGGACCTTTGCACCAAGCTATATTCCTGGCCCTTTTTCATTTTGATTGTGGGACAGGGTCTCACTGAGTCACTGGGTTCCCCAAGGTGGGCCTAGTCTTTTGGTCCCTCTGCCTCGGCTTCCCAGAGCGCTGGGATTACAAGAACGCACGCTTGGGCCTGGCTCTAAAGTTCCATCTCAGCATCCTCAATTCTCCCCAACCCCCTGGAAGAGGATGTGACCAAGAAATTTGAGATTACTTTGCATAAAACATCAGTAGTCTCAAAGATCTTAAGGTGTGTGTGTATCCAGGAAGGTGAGTTTAGGGTAAAATTTTGCTGCTGAAAACCTCTTATCCTCTGAATGTTTCCTGCACCTGCGGGCTCAGGCATCAACAGTGCCTGGTGTGCTCCCTTACATGCACCTGCTGGTCCCCACATGTGCTTCAGACCTGCCGGACGGCTCTGCTGACCCCGACTCTGCCCTCAGGGAGATGTATTGGAAAGACAGCAGGAACATGGCCTTCCTCTGGGGTGGCGCAGGGCTGTCAGGAACGCGAGTGAAGTGGGGTCAATAGGAGGACATGTATAAAGGAGGTGAAGACAGCTCAACAAAGATGCTCCCTCATGCTGTGCCCGCTGGGCACCATTGCAGCATGGGAGGGGCGGGACCCAGGGGCACCCACACATCCCTCCTGTTTCTATGAGAGTGCGTGGGTATACAGAAGACTCCCTCATGTCCCCGGCGGCTGTGGCGGCCTCAGGCCAGAAATCCTGATTGATGGACGGAAGTGGCCTTGATCTCACTGAACGTCTGTTCTCTTCTTTGGTTTCTTCGTCTTCTCCTTGTTCTTTTCCTCCTCCTTCCCTTCCTCTGTGGTACTGGGGACAGAGTCCAGGGCCTCGACCATAAACTACCTCCTCAGCCCATTTTTAGTTTTATTTCAAGACAGGGTCTCACTGTGGCATGAAGTTGCCCAGACTGGGCTCCAACTTGGGAACCTCGTGAGCGCAGACCCACAGCCTCCCACAGTGCTTGGTTGACAGTCCTGTGGCCCTGGGCCTGGCTGATATTCCATTTCTCTGGATAGGAAAGGATGTGGTGATGATGGAGAAGTGGACAGGGAATGCAGAGCCTCCTGACTTGCGGGGGGAATGCAAAGACCAAATGACCCTGAGATTTCACCTTCTGTGTGGCTGACCCCGTCTGAAGTCACTGAACAGGCGAGGCAAGCCAGGATAACAGTGTTGTCCTGAAACCCAGTGGCCCTCCCCAAGGTGGGGGCGGACACAGCATGGCTCAGGAGGGGCCTCTTCCCTCTCCTCCATGTTCCTGCAATTCACAGCCCAGAGTCCACGCACTGCTGGAAACCAAAGAAGAAATGTCGTGAGAAACCCGGTTGTCGGCCGAGTTACCTTCCCCATCTGTGTGGGATCACATGTACCGGCACGAAGCTCCGTTGCTGAGAGGGACAGTCGTCCTTAATTCTTTCCCAAATGGTGACGCAGCAACAAAAAATTGATCAGCAAGTAAGAAATACAGCAAATGGAATCAAAACATCACCACCACCTAGCAATAGACCCCCGAACTGATGTCCAGAGCCTCCGTCGACGAGACTGAAATGGAAGTGGACCCTATAAAATAGAGGACTGCGGCCAGTAGCAAAGTGTGGGTGATCCTGGATGGCCGGGCAGTACCGTTCGGATATAAGTCTTCTGAAAACTCATAAAACCAAAGTGACCACCAGAAGTTTCCAAATATGCAAGGACATTTGAGGGAGAAGTTATGGCAGGGAGACTTGCTGTACTTATTCTTAAAGAGCGTTAAGTCATTTTAATAATTGTCTAAAAACATTGCAAGCCAGCATTGAAACAGAGAAGCCCATCAACGCAGAGAACAGAATGTCCCCAGACAGAGTCCTGGGATTCTATTAGCATGGGGTGCATGATGAATGTGCCTTCTCGCGTTAATGAGAAATTAAACACCCACACCCACGCTTGTAAATGGAGAGCCAGCTCGCAAACTCTTTGAAACAAACTTAAAAAAAATGGCAAATGGCTGCGGGGCCCATCTCAACGCTACCACCTGTCCTTTTCCCCAGTCTCTACTGATCGCAGCCGTACCTGCGGAGACGCCTTCGAGGCCTCTTCTGCGCCCTGGGTCCACAGGCCCCACACACAGGCAGGACCAGGAGCCCTTTCAGAACTTCAGGCTGTGGGTCTTTCTGTGGCACTGCTCCTGGGAGCGGCTGGGCACGCAAGCATGGAGGGCCTGGTACCCCTAGAAATGCTGCACTGAAGCCCCTTCCACCTTGGAGCCAAGAGGTCAGTGGGAGTGGGCTGTGGGAGCTGGGAAACAGGAGACAGAGTGGGTCTCCTCGGGGAGGCTTGGGCAGCTTCCGGATTGCATGGCTCTCCCACTTCACCGCCTTGTCTTTTGTGAGGCAACTGGTGCCTCCTGGGGTGGGCGAGATGAGAGGGAAAATGGCACTATGGGCTGGAAAGAGAAATTACAGGGAGAAACAGAAATATGCACCTTACTGTATCGCCATGAACTCCCATTGTAATAAACACAAAAGTAGAGTGAATGTTTACCTGACATCTAGATAAGAAAGGCCTTTCCATCTTAAAAGGAAATTAATAAGCCATAAGGAAGTCTTCCATATGGGATTGTATCCCATTTCAAAAAATTCTGCTTATTAAAGTAAGTTATAAGTAATCTAAAAAACAGTGAAACCTGGGGAAATGTTTATAATGCAGTTGATAAGGCATTTGCATCCTTAATATGTGAAGAGTGGTTAAGAACCTAGCAGTGCAAATGCAAGCACTTTAATAAAAATGGGAAAGGTCATTTACAGACCAGCAGGGCAGCAGTGGAAGCAAAACAATGCAGGAGACGTGTATCTGAGGAAAACCGTCATCTCTGTTATTAGTAGTGCTAAACAGAACTTCAAGAGGTATGCTGTACACTTCGGGCTGGTAAATGATGTTTAAACCGATTCCCCTTGTCGGTAGGTTCTGTAGAAACAAGCGCGTTCATGCTGTGTTTTAATGAACAGTGTGAATTACAGTTTAACAGTGAACGTACAACATGCGCTCCAAACCTTACTGCTGAACGTCAGTTTCAAACAAATAATCAGAGATATCAATTAGGGAGGGCTCTCCGTGTGAGGTGAAAGACTCGGTTTTAGAAGAGCGTTTGCTACTGATGATATGCTCACCAACAGAAAAATGTGACTTCTTCACACGTGTAGGTGAGCTTGCATTATCTGAGCCGCAGGTGACCCAGGGCAGGCACGATGCTGGCCAGCTCCTCTGTCAGCAGAGTGGCGATTGTGGGGAAGGTGATGCTTCCTGAGCCTCGAGGGGAGCAGCCACGGTATCAGTGATGGCCATCGTGGTGACGAAGGAGAAATTCTACCATGTGATGATTGTGGTGGTGGTGGCGGCAGTGGTGGCATTGTGGTTTGGATCTAGAATGTCCCCAAAAGGTCTCATGTATTGGATGCTATGGATTATCTATGGAACCATGTGCCACTAGGACATTGGGGCCTGGCTCGGAGGAGTGAATTATGGGAGTGTGGTGGAAGGTAGGCATGTGGATTAGGTTACAGGTACGTGGTGGGGCTTAAACCTGGGAGGGGCAGAACACTAAGTCTGGCCCCAGAAGGGGTGGATCGCTGGGTTGGGACCTGGAAGGGTGCATGCTGGACTTGAGTGGACTTGGCTTCCCGTGTGTAGTGTCGTACAGAGCTGCCTCTGTGTCTGCCGTATGCTTCCACTGTTGCTGGCTGTCTATAGGGTGACTGTGACCTTTCAAAACTCCGAGCTAAAATAAACTTGTGCCATCCCAGTCTGTGCACGTCAGGTTTCTAGCCACAGCAGTGAAAAAGGAACAAGACGGGCAGTGATGGCGGTGACGGTGGTGTCGCGATGACGATGGTGATATTTACGATTGTGTGAACAAAGGCGAAACTGCACAGATGGCCATACAGAATGTGGTAACTGTGGCAATGAAGCGTTAGTGATGAGTGTGATGGCGGTGACTGCTACTGGTCATGAAATTCAAATTTGGCCAAATATCCCCGACTCTTCTGAGCCTTTACTCGTGTGTCACATCTGCATGGCGAGTGGGATTGTGGTTGGCCTCCTTCTATATGCGGAGACGGTAGAGCACTGTGTAGGGACACAGAAGCAAGGGAGGCTGCCAGGTATTACCAGCTGTTGTGAGGATCTGGAGTCATGTTGTAGGGTTTTCCTTGGTCCTGCTCACCTGTACCCAGGATTCCAAGACCTCTCTGTCTGTTACACCTAACTGAGAATTTTACTTTAACCCTTCTGCGTCAGTGTGTCGAGACGCCGATCTGCAGACTGTGGCTTTCAAGTTTACCCCACAAACTCAAGAAAAATCTCTCTACCACTCAAATTCAGTATAATAGTGATTTTATTATGATACAACTCCGGCTTAAAATAAAAGTCATGTTTGCAAAGCAGCTCGAGTGTTACCATTAAATTCACAAAATTGTCAAAATACCAACTTTTTTGTCATCTTTGTGGATTTGTGACACAGTTTGAAAAAAAAAATCCTTGAAACCACTTAGTGCAGTAGAAAGGTTAAGTACCAGTGTTAGGAACTTATCTTGAAAAAGCTAATCCAGCACCTTGAAGGGGCCTCAGCACACTAACTTTGAAATGCTCCCCGAACTTGCAATGCTCAGCCAGCACTAAGAAGTCTTGGCTAGGTATCCTCTGTGGACAGCTCTCTGGGGTCTAGACACCCCTAGAGGAGGTGGCAGGATCTGCACAGGCCCTTGCCTGTCTCTGCAAGTCCAAGAGAAGCTTTTCTGTGGTCCTCAGGGGAGTTATTTCTTCAGGTTTCTGTTCAACATATTTCATGTCAGTCTTCTAGTATGGCTGGAATGTCCTTCTAAAATTCATGTGTTGGACATTTAAGCCCCAGATTCATATAGTGGTGGTACATGGAGGTTAGCCTCTGGGTGTGATTAAGGTCAGAAAAGATCATGAGGGTGGGACCCCAGTGTGGGATCAGCAGCTGGAATGGAGAACCCTGAGTCTGCCCACTTCTGCCCTGCAAAGAGACATTGTCACCACCGGAAGGGCCTTGTTTAGTGCCAGTCCCTTGACCTGGGACATGTTAGCCTGCAGAACTGGGAGAGACAAACTTCTTTTCTTTATAAATTACCCATTCTAGCATTCTACAGCAGCAGAAAGTGGAATAAGTCACATCAGATGCCCCCCTGTTTGTGGGTTACAGATTTTAAAATCAAAGTTCAATAAACAGTGCTTTTTATCCATTCCAGTCCTTTCAGTGGAAAGACCGTGTCAAAGGAGAGAGGTTGGGGGGATGAGAATTGAGTCCTTGCACATTTAAAAATTCTTCTGTTACCTTTACTGCAAAAGGGAACATTTGCATAATATTTAATGGGTGGATTTCTGAGTATTGAAATCCTCACCCAGTCTAAACAGCATATGTCAAGATGTGTGATTCCAAAAAAAACATCAGGAAGAATAAAACTATGTTAAACACTGTAAGAACATTTTTCCAAAATATTAAAAATTTACAGAAGTTTTATAAACACAGTCAACTGTCTCTGAGTTCCCACCTAGAATAACAAATTCCCTTTCCAGAAATTGGGCTGCCTGTGTATAAAATAGGAGCTTGCTGTGGGGGACGGAGCTGAGTGTGACCCTCTGGTTGGAGCTGTGAGGGTTTTGTAGATGGGACCCACTGCTGTGCACCTGTGGCCTTTTGAGAAATCAGCCACGTCATCCGACTGTACTGTCACAGAATTTCCTACCCCATGGCAGGCAAACTCCAACCCGTCTCCCTGGACTCTGAGGCCTTGCGTAGATGATTTGGGTACCATTTTGACCTCACCGTGCCCCAGCCTAGCTGGCTGGTGGGTTCATCCCCACCTGTAGGCCTTTGCGTTTGCTGTGCCTCCTGCCCGCCGTGCTGCCCCCTGATATTTTCGTGGATCTCTTGGAACTTCACTCAGGCATCTACTTGAGGTCCACTCTCCACGGGTGCTTGGTCTAAAGTAACCCTCCTTCCACATACGTCCTGTGTCTCTTCACCTTGTTTGCAAAAAAAAATCACCCCTGACACTTCCTGAAATTATATTATTTCTCCCAGGCTTGTTGCCAGCATTGTCATGCATGTAGACTGTAAGTTCCTTGAAGGAGAGTTTCCGCCTCCTCTTCCACCCACAACCTAAGCGCTCAGGACAGCGCCAGAGACACAGCATACTCAACGCAGATCCGCTAAACCTGTGCACGAACAAGTGGATGAAATAGTAGTAGAAGGCCAGTTCTCCCTGAATTTTGGGCTGAGTTGTGCTTGAGGAAGAAACAAATGAATATATAGCCCTTTCAATTCTGTAATGAACTTTTGAATCAGAGGAGTTCTGAGGTTACAACCTTTCCTTTAAAAAACCGTCTTGTCCTTAGCCATGGGTCATCAGGTTCCACTGAAGACACATACCCCAATATCACAAAAGGGACACAAAGGGGACGTGAGGCAGAGTTGGAGCCCCAGTTGTAATGGCCCAGAAATAAACAGGACTGAAGCAGCACAGCCGATCTGTCGCTGCGATCAGCAATTCTCTCTTCTGCTATTTTCGAAGTTAATTTCCAGCTCAGCTGTGCAGCCTCCTCTGTAGAAAACAGATGACATTTCACTTTGAGAAAAGAATCCATTGTTCCCTGAAATGCGACACTACAGAAGCCAGAGCTCCCTCGCCTATCTATAAACAAATCTTTCAAACGGAACTATTAGAATAAATAGCCTGAGTTCCAAATAACTTTAGGACTTAAAGAACTCTTTCTCTTTTTGTGCATTAGCCATAGGGATTATGTATATATGTAATTAGTAACACGACTTGCAAAAACAAACTCAAGTCCTCCCCAGGCAGTGGCTGCTGCAGAATGCTTTGGAACTGGGCATCCCTGTATCGTCCCAGTGGCCACAGGGGACAAGATCTTCTATTCCCCTGATGGCCTCAACGTGGTCGGTGATTTTCCAACAATTGCCAACTGCCGCAGATGGAATGGTGCCCGTCCAGGCCTGTATGGGGAAGGACTGAGTGTGTATTCTCTAGATGCAGACTGCTGGATGGCTGCCCACGGTGGGGTGGGCTCTGCTCTCTCTGTTCAGCTCTCTGTGGGAAAGAAGCGTTAGAGGTCTCCTGCTCCTCCCAGGTCTCAACAAATGAGGCATCCTGGGCACAGCAATTGCAGCCAGCCTGGTCACGGAATCCCAGTGTTCTACAGAGAGCTGGCACCTGATCCCCCCGGGCAACGCGACTGTCCAACTGCAGCAAGCTGGAGCGGCTCTGAGGATGTCCCTGTCCTCAGGGCCTCACTCAGCTCTCTGAGGGGCTGGCAGCAGGCCCTGCACTGATCTCTGGTCCTGCAGTGTTTCTCTTCCACGGTGCCAGCAGCCACCCCTTTTTCTTGTTCTCATCTTCTGGTGACAGGTCCGAGAGCGAGATCATTTGTCACAATGGGAACAAGGTAGAGAAAGGCTGGCACCTCCTTCCCACAGCCGCCCCACGTTGCCTCCCCCCCCCCCCTCCGGCTGCTCTGCTCCAGATGAAGGGTGGGGGTGGGGGGCACACAGGCCTGGAGCTCTCGGGTCCCTCGGTAATTGCTGTCTGGAGCTGCCCCTGCCAGGCTTTTCTGAGACGTGATTAGGGAAAGAGGCCACTCCGCTGCCTTCTGGGTTCAGATGCTTCATCTCAATTACGTGAAATTCAGAAGAAAGGAAAGGTAGTTTCACTCCAGTTCTCCAGTTTCACGGTGCTTTGGTGGGTTCCAGAAATAACAGGGTCAAAATCCAAGTCGGTTAGGGACTTTGAAAGACTCTCAACGTGGCACCAAGGCCCTGTCTCAGCTGCCACCGCTTCCATGGAGTCACCACTCGGAGCCTGTGAGAGGGGATTAACTTCTGTGCAGAGAGTCTGCTTTTTACTTTCCTAGACCTACAAAATACTGTGCCAGTCAGCGGTTCCTCACCGTGACAGCACACCCGAGATAATCGGCTTATGAAGAGGAAAGGTCCATGCTGGCACACAGCTTAGAGAATCCAGGGCGCCGTGAGACAGAGCCTCGGCCCCAGGCCTCTGCAAGCATTTCTGAAGGAAACTTCACAGTGCTGTGGCTGAGCAGCCGCACCCATGGCCGGGGTGAGAAAGAGGAGAAAGAAAGCTCCAGAATTCTGCAGTGTCCTTCGAGGTTACATGTCCAGTGACCCGAAGGCCACCTGAGGAGCCGCCTTCTCAGGCTGTACCACCTCCTTGTAATACTGCCCTGCGACCACGCCTTCAACACACAGGAATCTGGGACATTCAGTATTAAAATGGAGCAAATATATTACTTAGGTACACGTTTAATTCTTTTTTGCTCTCTTTAAAAGAGAGCAAGACAAGTAGAAGAATTTACAAGCATCTTGCAAGGAAAACCTCTCCCATCACACATGCGTGCACACACACACACACACACACACACACACACACACACTTTTTTTTTTTAAACAATACTTTCTGCATCTCTTGGATTTTTCTCTTTCATCTTGTCTCAGATTTAACATAATGTCTTAATGTCATACATGTTAAAGCCTTACCAAGTACTGTGGTTTGGATCTGGAGTGGTGTGGTAGCTTGTAGGCTTCAGATGTGTGGATTGGATCGTAGGTTACAGGCATGTGGTGGGTTAGGGACTTAAGCTAGGAAGTGGCAGATCACTGGGACAGGACCCGGAAGGCTGTATGCTGCTGCGCCTTCCTTCTGGGACTTGGCTTTCTGTTTGCAGTGCTCTGGAGATCGGCCTCCGCTTTTGCCTCCTCCAGGTGTTTCCCCTGTTGCCGGCCACCCACGAGTGGATTGTCACCTTCTCAGTCTATGAGCGAAAGCAACTTTTCCTTCCCTAATTTATTTATGCCAGGTATTCATTCCATCACGGCGACAAAAAAGTAACTAAGACCCCAAGGTGTCATTGACAAATAAATGTGTGCATACTTCAGGGGTTCGCTACGCTAATTTTATTTTCATGTGTACTGGAATAAACATGGCCAGACTGGGTCACACATCCTTACCTGACCACGCTATCATTTTTTATATGTGTGTGTGTGGTACAAAGGCTTCAGATCCACCCTCCGGCCACACTTCCGGGACACACAGCAGTACTGTCAGCCGTGGTCACTGCTGTCCATTAGGGGTCTAGAATTTTTGCCCAGCACCTTTCTCTTTCCTAGTCCCCAGCCAGTCCCTCTGCACCATTTTCTACCCTACCTGTCTTGAGATGCAGGAAACACTTCCAGGTGTTTGTCCAGGAGAAATTAAATCAGGATGCTGAAGGAACATGGGTGCCCATGTGTGCACATGTCACAGAAACTGGGCTGTGTAAGTGGGGCTGACTGTCCACATGTGGTCAGAAATTAAAACATGGTGTATGTATGTGTGATTTCCAGACTCAGACACAGCGCTGTCCTGCCACGACCCCACGGGGGTTCGCCGTCAGCCGTTGTTCTCACTAGTTGATTCTCCTTCTTTCTCTCTGTCTCTACAGACTTTTTATTTTCCTGCTTTTTCTCTTACTCCGAGCTTCAAGTCTTTATTGCCTCTCAATGCAGAACCGTTCCGTTTCTTTGCTTTCTTACCTCTTTTTACTGCATGTCAGATCTTTGCATTCTCTTCCTAACATTATGCATCAGGCGGGTTTCAAAATAAGGTGGTTTTTAAGCTGCTGCATTAAAACTGGACTGGGATATGGAAAATAAAAACTAGGATCAGAAAGAAGGGGCATGGTGGGAACAGGGCACAGCCGTCACAGTGTAGGAGCCGGGGGAAGCCGAGGCAGGAGCTGTGGAGTGACCGCCCCAGAAGAGAACGTGAGGCAACAGCAGGGATTACTCCAGGGTGCGGTGTGGTGAGCTCACAGCCAGCAGTTTGTAGGGCGGGGGTCACCAGTTAATGCGAGAACTATGGCTTGAATAAGAGAAAATTTCCTCGCTGTGTCCACAGTGGCAATTTGAAGTCAGACAATCCGAGGCTGGTGAAGAGTCACAAAAGATGCAATCCCCTGGTGTGTCTGTGGCTCGCTGGTACAACCTGACATCAGGGTGACCTCATGACCTAAGACGGCTGCTCACGCTCCAGCCATTACGTCCATGTTCTGATTGCAAGAAAGGGTGGAGCCGCCTGCTGCACGTGGAGGGCCATTGTGGAACTCTTAACACCACCGAGCCCCCACGACTCAGGAGACTCAGGAGGTAATTAGGGCTCACACTCTGTTGGGCGTAGCGTCACCAGGGACACACCAGGGGACGCACCAGTGTGTGATTATTGAGAGAGAGGGAGAGAGAGAGGGAGGGAGAGGGAAAGCAACTCGCATAGACACAGTGACTTTCTCCCTGCCCTGCCCAGCTGGGAGCTCCTTTTCACCGGCATTTATACACACCTGACGTTGGCCAGCTCCAGAGTGGTGCTGAGGGAAGGAAGGAAGCCGTGTCCCCGCCTGGCTCCCTAGGCCATTGCTGCCTCCTGGCTGGTGACCGCGTGGGTGCAGCCCTCTGTCTCTGGAACCCAGGACCTTCGCCAGCCCCGGCCCTCACCTCTGCAGGTTAAGAGGAGGTTCCACATGCTGCTGCTACTGAAGCTGGTGCTCCCGGCCAGTCTGTTTGCCCCCCTCCCCCCTGCCCAGATTGTCCCCGTTCAGGAGGGCCACCTGTTTCCTTCCAGGGCTCTGAACAAGGCTGTAACTGCTGTTAGCCTGAGGGTGCAGGGGAGCCAGAAACATGGGCTGGCTCTGCAGACAGCGCTGTGCACGAGCCGCTCCCGCTCTGCCCGGAGGTGGGCCCCTGGAGAGTTACTAGTGGCACAGAAACCTTAGATGGCCTTCTGCGTGCTGTGGGCAGCACGGGAACACTGATAAGATCACTCTCGATGTCACTGCAGCAGAAGGACTTTCAGACTACACAGGCGCGCCTGTGGATTTTTGTAGGTAACTATTTCAAGTTCCCATTGTCTGGTGCAGTGGAAACTCACCTCACTGGACTCTGGGACAGCCCAGGCATCCCCAGCTCCGTCCTGGACAATTTCTCAAAGTTCTGTCAGTCCCCAGCCAAAGGAAGGGGCGCCGGGTCCTCTGGTGGCACCCACCCTTGCAGTTCCCTCTGAGATAGGCATCCTCTCCTGGGCCCAGGGCACTTACTCCTGGGGTTCTTGCTGCACCTGTTCCCAGCGCCGGCTGCAGCTCGGACTCCCCGGCCACACTGGAGCTACAGGGAACCTCTGCAGCGTGAACCCATCAGAGGCATGCGCCGTATTGTGAGGAGCCGTAAGTCCTTGAGAGTAACTTTCACAACTCTGGTTTTTTTTTTTTTTTTTTTTTACTCTGAGGATTGAACCTGGAGTGTTCACACTGATCCACATCCCTGGCCCCTTTTTTGTTTTATGCCGAGACAGGGTCTCCCCAAACTGCCCAGGCGGGCTTGAGCTTGTGACCCTCCACCCACCGCTTCCCTGGGGCTGGGATCAGAGGCGCGCACCACCACGCCTGCCTCTTTTATAGCTTCTAATTGGATGTTATGGCATAGTCAGAGATCTGGAGGCATTTGTTAGAGAGAATGGGAATGCCCCGCCCCTCTGCCCAGGTTGACCCAGTGCTCGCACCGTGGAAAGCTGGACTGTAGTGGCATCACTGTAATAACAGCCCAGATGCATGTTGTCCTCAGTCCATGAAGACCCCTCGCTGCCGCCCCTGTACAGCCCAGCTCACCTCCTGCCCCACCCGCCTTACCCCTGCCAGATGCTACTAAGTTCCGCATTTCCACACTTCTGTGCAGGACCTCAGATACCACCTTCAGCCGCTCCCTGCGGGGCTGCAGTGACACCATCCCAAGGGGTTGGAGGGGCGGATCTCCCTGCTGGGCCACAGAAGGGGAGGTGTAGGCCCCCTGGGGGATTCTTTGCTGTCTGGGGTGAGTGAACTGCAGGTTTTGCTGCAGTATTTGGCTAGAGTGGAATGATTATCTTTTGTTTTTTTTTTTTTTTCCTGCTTGCTGACTTCTCCTTTGCTAGTTCTTTGGTCCCAGGGAGCAAGTTGAGCCAGGGCTCTGTCTTCATGTACATTTCCAAGTCACCAGCTTCCTCAGCCCCCGTTGATCCAGGAGTTAAAAATCAACCCCAGGACACTTGCAACCACATTCTCCTGCTGATCTCCGCGGCCTCTGCCCCTTTCCACTCACATTGCAGAGTCCTCTGGTGTTTGTGTCATAGATGATTTTAAGGTTTCTGTTTGCTGTCAGCAGAGGAAATGAAAACCAGTTTGTTTTTCTTAAATGAATTTGAGTGTGTGTGTGTGTGTGTGTGTGTGTGTGTGTGTGTGTGTGTCAGGGGGAGCGGATCCCTCCTTTCTGCAAATACAAGCTGTTCAGGACTTGTCTCAGTCCTTGTCTGAGCTCCAGATACCTAATATGGGTGGGGGCCAAAGAATAGAAATGCATCCAGGCATGGTGACACAGGCTGGTACTCCTAGGACTCTGGGAGGCTGAGGCAGGAGGATCATGTAATAGCCCAGCCTGGCCACGTTAGGAGTTAGTAAGACTTACAGGGAGCTAGAAGGAGGAGGTAACAGGCCCTAACCATGCCCTGTCATGTGTATTTCTACACACACACACATACACCATCACACATGCATGTCCACACCCATCCTTACACATGCACACACACACGCACCTGTTCCAGATGCACACTGTTGAGAATCCACAGCTGCACACACTCACTTTGTTGCGGTTTATTGTTCCTGGGGGTGTGATGGGCAGGGTTGTGCTCAAGAGGCGCCCCTGCTGGTGTCAGGCATCAGTGCCTCATGGAGAGCTGGGCTCAGGTCACGGACCCAAGTTCAACAAACTTCGTAAGAGAGAGTACTATGGCTTTTTGAAGGGCGGGGTGGGAGGGTACCGGTGACAAAGGCCCAAGGGCCTTCGCAGCGAACTACACCCTTAGCCCTTTTTAAATTTTGAAACACGGTTTCACCACGTTGCTCAGTTGTTCAGGCACGGCTCGAACTTGTGACCCTCCTGCCTCAGCTTCCCATAGTGCTGGGATTACGAGCCCGAACTTGTGACCCTCCTGCCTCAGCTTCCCATAGTGCTGGGATTACGAGCCCGCAACACTGCAGCTGGTTTCACACAGCCTTGTTGTCCAGGATTATAAAGGTGTTACTAAAGCTTGCGAAGAGCCACGTGGAGTCACATGCCTTATTAGTTAAAAGGCAGCCGTGTCCCGTTCGGTAGAGGAAGCACACCCTCTCCGGTCTCCCTCTTGCTGTGCGCCGTGGCTTGGGAACGGCTGTTCCGGTCATCGAGGACCCTTCACGGCGCGCGGCGCCCCCAGCTCGGATATTTATTTCCAGGCGTCAGGCCTGGGTGGCTCGGTTCTGTTTGCGCTTCCTTTCCTTGGGCACGGTTACAGAAGGCACCCCAAGTGCTTATGGGAGCGGCCTGCGGTTGACGACGTGGACGTTTCCTGTGGCTCTGATCACCTCCACATGGCGTGAGCATGGGAACAGCAGAGCTGGAAGTTGCTATGGCAACAGCAGGGCCAATTCAGAGCTGGTTTCATAATGTTGGGCCAGAAAAAAACCATGGTCCAGCTCTTCCAGCTCAGGTTCCGCACGGCACAGCCAGAGCACTCAGCGGGGCCCGGCAAGGAGGAGCTGGGGTCCTCGGGCAGCGCGTGGAGCGGCTCAGTGGCTCTGCTCTGCTCCCCGCCCGCCGGAAGCCCTGCTGGGCTCAGCCTCCTGCAAGATGGGGCCTTCCGTCCGCACGCGCTTCCTGAGAAGGGGCAGGGAAGCCCCGTCCCCCGCTCGCAGCATCCTTCACTTCTCCCCAGTGCCGCCTTGTCTCCAAAGTGGCGCACCTGCCGAGGGGAGGGAGGAGCCAAGGAAAGGAAGCAAAGGGGGAGTCAGAAATGTTCCACCTTCCATAAATAAAATGTTGCCCCACATTGCACAAGAGCGCAGTGCGTTATGGGCCATCCCATCCCCGATGGGCAGGGCGCCTGAGCTGCTTCACGATGACACAGAGCTGCCGCCGGGGTCCTCACGTGGCATTTTCTCCGCTGAAGTCTGATTTGGATGGAGAGCAGTGGGCTGTCCCATGAGCCAGCAGAAAAGCTGGGCAGAGATCGATTGAATCTTGATTTTTCTTTTTTTTTTTTCCGGCTCTGGAGTGTTCTTTGAATTCAGTCTCCTCTTTGGTGTCACAGGACAAGGTCAGTGCCACACAGAGTGATTGCAGAAAAAAGTAGCGCAGCAAACTTACTCTGCATCAGCACTTAAGTTAACTGACCCTCACAGGCCGGCACCCGGGGCAGGCAGATGAGCCACTCTGAGGTACATATGCTGGCTGCCTTGGCTCCGAGCGGCAGGACAGAAAAAAGTCAAGGAAGCGGAATCATATTCATCATATCCAGAAGAAAAGTCAGAAAAATTGAATGCGGTTAAATAATTTATTCATTTCATGGTTAATAAGTATGAATTCATTCATTCAACAAGTGCTCTATTTATTGAGCGTTTGCTAAATTAAACCACTTTTGCAGGCACCAGAACACAGCTGTGGATTCAGAGAACACAGTTCAGTTGGTTGTGATGGTACGGTCTTGTAATCCCAGCATTCTGGGCGGCTGAGGCGGGACGAGGAGACCTGTTAGCAGGCACCGGCGATAGTCTCAGCGGGAAACACGAGGGTGGTCTGAGTTAAGAACATTGGTGGAAGAAGTACCTCGCCCTACGCTGGAATGGTCTGAAAGCCCAGTAGTGGTGGGCTCCCACGGCAGGGATCCGGGGTTACAGGATGAGAACAGCGGTAAAGACGGACAGAAGGATTGCAGACAGGCTCGTGGGAGGATAGATGGGATGAGAAAGTCTTTGTGAAGAGCAGATGAAAAGTTCAGCATTGAGTTTGGGATGTGTTGAAGTTGATAAAAGAATTAGTTGAGTAGCAGTGGCTGCCTAGGAGCATCTGCACCAGGGAAGCAGCTACTGGGGGGTCTGGAGTTAAGAAAGGCCCATACTCCGGAGGCCGAGTCAAGAAGGTCACAAATTCAAGGCCAGCCTGGACAACTTAGTGATATCTTATCTCAGAATAAAATTTGAAAAGCATGTGGGCCGTAGCTGTGTGATCCGATGAGCATCTTGTCCACTCGGCTCTTTCTTTTCTCTGGTCTGCCCTTCCTTCCTTCTTTTGTTTTCGTCTTCTTCTCTCCAGCTCCTCTCCTGTGAGCTAGATTGCTGCTAGGAGGGTGGTGGAGGAGGAGGAAAAGTCTGTATTGAGTTATGGGCATTGAGTTATGGCCCGAGTTCGGTGCTACGTTGTTTCAGTGCTCACCATGGCTTACCTGTGCTTGGTTTTGTGAGCCTCGGACAGGTTATTTCCCTTTGTGGCTCAAGTCTCTCATTTTAAAAAGTGGGGTTGATGGTAGCATTAAGATGGTAGAATACTGCCTGGCGTAAACTTGGAGCTCAGCCTGTGTCTAGGACAGAGAGGCACCTGCCAAAGTTGGTAGCTTCTTGCAGAACACAGTTTGAGTATGTTACATGAACTGACTATACCAAAAACTCCACACTTGAATTTTCAAGAACATGTAGCCCCGGTTTTGCTGGAGCTGTATGCTGGGAGCAGGGTGTGACACTGAATCCCCCATGACGTGAAGAGTCAGTGCACTCCAGTCTCTACAAATGAAGAAACCAAGCTGGAAATGAAATGTGGATACTGTTGTGTTGAAGACCTTGGATTCTGGACTTAGATTCTGTGACTCCCAGACGGTGCAGTGTATAGGCAGATGGCCCAACAATGGACACAATACAGCACAACCCCACCTTTAAGGAGGAGAGGTTTTATTTGGCTCATGTCTTAAAAGGATTTTGTCCATGGCTGGATGGATGCCGGGAAAGGACATCGTGGTGGATCAAAGCTGCTTAGTCAGTGGGGGCCAGGAAGCAGAGCAGGGGACTGAGGAGGGGTGGGTGGTGTCGTGTAGACCCCGAGATCACACCTCTGTGGTCACCAGATGCACTCCTGGTGGGTCCCGAGCCCCTCATGTTCATGCTGCACTGAAGGCGGCTTACTGCATGTCTCTAAATGTCACTCTTCCCACTTGCAGTATTTTCCCTGTGGCACCACAGTGAAGATGAAATGAGCAAAAGGCACTCGTGAAAGTTTATTTCAGGTCTTGGAACATGCCAGGGGCTTTATTATTTATTCTCTGTGGCTTTTTTCCCCCAAGAGCTGCACTGAGAGTTCATGGAAGGCAGACGTTCAAAGCCTTCATCCACTGCATTGACTTTTGGTGGGAGGGACAGAGGACCAGAAAGGTTTGGTTTCAGTAAGGGGTGGTGCATGGTGGGAAAGATGCTTCCCACGCACCGCAGCGAAGTGAGCGCAGGCGGTGGCCTCACATCCACTCAGCTCTCCGGTGCTCATTGTTCGAATGCACTGTCCGGGATATTTAGTGCCTGTGACCTTCGGAGAGATGACGTCAACTGGAGGCAATCAGGAACCACACCTGGATTAGGGTTTGGGAACCTCGCCTGGACTGGGAATCAAGAACCAGCTTGGATCTGAGTGTGAGCCATGTGTGAGCCGGCAAATGAGGGATGAGCACCCACCCACCCAGATGTGGGAGGGCCGGCTGGAATTCCAACAGTATAAACGGAAGGAAGAGGAAGGTTGTCACAGCCTCTTCCTCTGGGAAGGCTCTCGTCTTCGCAGTTGTCTGTGGACGCCGACCTGCTACCCACCGCAGATCATCAGCACAGACTCGCTCCAGGCTCGACTTGGGCCTGTCTCCCCGTTGATGATCGTCAGTCGCCGATCTGCAGGCTCAGGTCTTCGTCATTGTTTTGTGAACAACCGAGATCCGCAGCAAAGTCTCACCAGCTGTCCTGCAGTCCCGGATGGGTGTTGTGCTTTTCGGTTGAGCAGCCATTGGACGCTCCAGCTCCCACATGTGCAGGCCGCCATCTCGGACTATCTTATCCTCAGATTTGGAAGCCTTCGGTGTAGATCCCGTTGTTACAATTTCTGTAAATTCTGCCTTTTGGTGGAACCCATACTCATACAGTGTGTTAATGCTCATTGCCTGCCCCAGGGATAAAATCAGAGATGCAAAGTAAACACAGCGCTAGACTCATTCTCGAGGGGCCAGATAAAGTGTGCGAAGAGAAACCACCACTGGTTCTAAGGGAAAAGTCGGAGAACAACTTTCTGTGAAGGGAGATGGTATTGAACAGAAGTTATAAATAGATATGAAACTGGCGGCGTCCACGGGGATGAGAACTTAATTGAATCTCCATGAGAAATAATTTATTTTCTTATCTACAGAAGAAAAGCTTTGTTTTGTTATCAGGTATAATTTATAGATCGCTACTAGCTCAAAGTGAATGGTATAGCAATGTCAGTAAGTTGGCTGGGACCACTAGGCCAGGGGTTGGTATGCTAAGGCCAGCGGGCTCAGCTGTCCTCGCTAGGCTCTCTACATAAAGCTTTATTGACACACAGCCATTTGTTTATCCATGTCCTTGGCTGCTGTCACACAGCAGGCAGGATAGAGTGCTGTGTGGAAGACAGTGTGGTCTCCAAGGCCTGCCACGCCACACTCGTCGCTGTCCTCCACAGAGATGCCTGCTGGGTACTGCTCTGAGCGGAACAAGGCTTTCCACCCAAGCGTATTTGTTTTTCCCGCAAAGGAAAGAGTGAACCATTAGAAAGAAAAGAAGAAGCTGAACAAAGAGCTGGTGCTGGTGCCAAGAGCCACTTCCTGGGAGAAGGTAAAATGCGTTTCAGGGCCCTGGTGGCTCCTGGTGGTGGCCCGCAGAGCATCTCCCCTGGGGCAGACTGTCATACCCTTCCTGACAGCGCAGAGGTGCAGGTGGAGAGGGGCCCAGGGGCTTCAGCGGGGCTGGCAGGGTGGACTTGGGGACCTAACACTTTGGCATCCACGTGAATGCAGGCGTGGAAGGGGTTGATGGTGACATGTCCGAGTTCAGGCTGTCATGGACGTCACCTGGCGTCCAGGTGAGAAGGGCTTCTGGTCTTCTGTCCCTTCCTTCCCTCGCTCGGGATTCTGTGGGAAGGAAGAGCGTCTTTTATAAGCGCTCAGGCCTTCTAAGTCCTGAGTTTCAGGTGCGGGAGAGCTAAAGCAGCAGGCCTGCGGGTGACAGGAAAAGTGGCTGAACTCTGGCGTGTGAAGGGAGCACAAGGAAGGGACAGGGCGGCCGTCCTCTTCCTCTCCCCGTGAAAATGTAGCTCAAGAAAGACCTTGGGTAGCGACACCAGGACTGAGCCGCGGGGTTACAGCATTTGCTACCTGTGCATTGCAGTTTTCCATCCCACAGAAGTTGTTGACATTTGCCACTGTCTTGCTCACTGGAAACATAAAATGTAGTGGGAAACTCGAATCCTTACCCATGTTATTATAATGGGATGAGTAAGTGTGGCGATCAGGCCTGGGTCGATGCCAAGCAGCTGAGTTCTCCTGCGGAAGTCAGAGATGGTGGCCTATAAGACATGGGTGGTAGGGTCTGGTGCTTCCGTTTAGATCTAGAATATCCTGCCAGTGTCTCAAATTCAGAGGTGCAGCTTGATTTTGTAAGGGAAGGGGGGTCTCACTGGGTGTGCCACGTGGCAGTGTGCTCCTGTCCCCACTCCTCCCTTCTCTCTCCACTTTCAACGCAGTGGGAGGCGCAGGTGTCTGTCCAGCGCCTTCCTCTTCATATCCACTTTCACTCCCTCTTCGCATACATGGGATTCAACTCTCACAGTCTCCTGGACAGCAGAGTCCAAGTCACACGCTGCTCCTTGTTCCTAGCTCACTGAATCTGGGCCACTCCTGGGGCTGGACGTCACGAGAGGGGCCGTTTGAGGCATCTCCTCCTGAATCTGCCATGTGTGATTACCCCACTGGCTGTGCCACAGCTCAGCGAGCTGTGCAGGCTTGCCCCTTTAGGGGGTTGCTAACTGCAGGAGAACTTGGAAATTAAAGGTCCCCTTGTGATCGATCCAAATGGATTTCCCAGAAAAGTGTTGACCGCTGGTGAGGAAGGATGAGGGTTGCCAAAAACGCAAATATTAACTTTGCTGGCTCAACATCACCCTTGTTTCTGATGCTTGTAGCAGAGCAAAGTGATCCTCCGATTGCTCAGAGGCTGATGGTGCCAACATATGCCACCGGTTTGTGTTTTTGAAATGAAAAACATTGGCATGTGTTTGTTTTCATGTTTTCACAAACAAGAGCTATAAAAATGGGCATCAGAATGGGTCCTGACGTATTGGATGTCTTTTTCAATGTCATGATTCTGTGGGTAATGGCGTTCCTCTGGAACACATGGCCTAAAATTTAGTAATTAACCTTAGGTAGACTGTGTGGATGATTAGAGATTCCCTGTACTTCCCAGGTAACAGAAGTGGCAGACAGTGTCCTTCAGGTGAGAGGGGGAGCCGGTCTAAGAAGGGGTTAATGGCCTAGTGATGACCAAATACCAATACACAGCGATGCTCAATCAAAGACTTCTCAGTTTTATCTTTTGTTTGTTTTTAAAATAATGTTGATAATAACACGTTGTAAAACATGAGCAGTAGTGCTAAAAAAATCACCATAATGCTCATTTGTCAAATATTTTCCCATAATGATTATTTCTAATTTGTGTGTGTTGACATGCATGACAGTTATGTTCTGCTTGGGGAATTTGTATGTGTATGTATCTCTGTATGTGTGTCGGTTTCATAACTTTGTAACTTAATCATTTTAACTTCCCCTCCGTACTCTCCCATCACTCCCCATCTCCATGTCATAATTAGATAAGTTTAAAACTTTTGTTTTTTTCCTTTCACTTGAGTTTGAACCCCCAGGGCCTTAGCACTAAGCTACACCCTTGCAGCCTAGCCTTTTTGAAATCTTTTGTACTTTAATCTGGAGACAGGATCTCACCAAGTTGCCCAGGCTGAGCTCAAACTTGTGATACTCCTTTTTCAGCCTCTCAGATTTGGGATTAGAGGACTGAGCCACCATACCTGGCTGGATAAAGTGTTGACAGAGGCTACCTGAACATGTCAAACTTGAGAGTCACCTGAAGGGCAGTGCGTCAGGGCAGCTCTTTATTCCAGTGGGGCTTCTGGTACCTGACGGTGACCCTCAGTGACCACAGGCACAGCAGGGTCCCCAGATGGGCACTAGCAGGGCCAGGAGGGTATGGATAGATGAGGCCGCTGGGAGAATCTGATGTTAGCAGCCTGGCCCAGCTGTCCTGGTAGAGGGTGCGATTGGGACCAACATTTTACAGGATGAGAATGACAGGGCAGGATCGGGATGCTACAGGCAGAAGAGGTAGCTTTCCCACAAGTCTGTGCAGCTTAATGCACCTGTGCATTTTCAGTGTTTCTCAACCCCTGTCTTGCCAGGAGTTTCAGTCGACCCCCATGGAAAGCTGTCACCAGCTCGTTGATTGTCCCTCTGTGCAGCCAGAGTCCCGACTGTGACAAATGGGTCGAGAGCTTGCGGTCCCAGGTTTCGGGCAGCGTCAAAGCCGGACCAGCACCCTAACCCCAGGGCTGTGACGCACTGTTTCCAGCTGAGCAGTGCGAAGAACCCAGCACAGTGTGACTCTCTTGGCAGGACGTGGTGCCAGAGTTCCCAAGGACAGGACACTCTTCTGATGTCCCTGTGCATTACTCATGTTAAGTTAAATTTCACAACAGGCTTTTGGTTTGGGCTACATTCTTGTTCTGGGCCCAACAGGCCAAAACCCAAACTGAGTGTAATCGTAGTAATTGAGCTCTGGTTGGTTGCAAGAGACACTGTACACTCTGGGCAATTAACTAATTAAGCTGCAATCAACTGACCATTCGATTGACTAAATTGCAGCCAATGAATTGTTTTCTGTGCCTTGCTTCTGTTCCTTTTCAAATGCTGTCAGGTGACCTTGCTGGCTGGAGCTCTCAGAACTAGTTGTGGGAGCTGCCGAACCTGGGCACTGTGGTTTGCTCTGTTTTGTTTTGTCGTGTTGTTCTTTGGTCACATGCGACATGCTAAATTCATTCGCTTTGAGGAATTTTCATTCTGACATAGCTGCCGTCCTAGAAGCCCCAGTGGCCCCAGGAGTACCAGGTGGCCAGGTGTGGGAACATCTAGAAATCAGGTGTCAGGGCCAACAGGTGACCAGGTGCAGGATGCGCCGTGCAGTCAGATATGGGGAGTGGTGTGTAGGCAGGTGTAGGGAACACCTGGAGGCCAGGTGTGGGAAGCATGCCTTCTACCATGTGTTTCTGCCTTAGAACTCACTAGCTTTGACCGAATCCTCTGGCAACTGTGAATTAAATCAATAAATGTTTTCTCTTTGAAGGTGTTGGTATTACGTAACAGTGATGGGAAAGGGACCAACACCACTGGTAGGAGAAGGCAGGAGTGACGGCTGCACTGAGCCATCTGCAGCTGTGGTCACTCAGCCCTACACAGAAAGCCCTCGGAGGCGCCCACGTCGCACACGGCGCCTCGCGGTCAGGGCTGGAAACGCACTTCCCACCCAGGAGTCAGGGTTCTCTTACTGTAACCCACTAGCCGTCAACCCTAGCAGATGGTTACAGTGCTCTGCTGCATTCTGGGGAGCTGAGAGAGGCCTGCCGTCCCCAGAGAGCAGGCACCACAGGCATCTGACATCACTCTGTCCCCACCAAAGCCCCAGTGCCTGACACCAGAACAGCTCCTGTACCCATGAGATGACAGCTCTCTTCATTTAAAACTTCCTGGATTCGTTGGTGCTGATCTGTGATTAGAAATAGTGAGGGAGGACCTGGCGGGTAACACTGTGTATCACGTGGGCATGGGAGACTAACCCCTTCAGACACAGAAGAGAGAAGCGGCTAACGATGAGATGCAGGTGGGAACTTCGAGTGGCGCTCTGATTGAATCCAGGCTTTAGTCATGGTCAGGAGATGAGAATTATGAGCTGGGGTTCAGGCATCCCGAAGGCTAGGGGTCCCCAGTCCTGCCATGGCAGGGATGGCGAGCCCCACTCTGCCAAGAGTCGCTCCGTGACTTCTGCTCACCAAGAATCTGATGGTACGCACTTGTCTCTCAAGCTCTTAGATGATTCAAAGAAACCACAGCGGGAAGGAGGAGGAGGCAGAGTCCAGTAACTGAGGGAAAAGTGATGCGAAGTAGGGAGCAGAAACGCTCTTCTGTCAGGATGATTCCCCTGCCTCCAGCCTGCCTGCAGCGGGGTAGGAGAGAACCGCGATCTCGGGTAAACTGTAGAGTTCTGGTGTCCTATCGCGGGAGAATGCGTATTCTTGAGATTGTTCTTGTGACGGACAGAAATGGGAAGCTGTCTGCAATCTTTCCGTGGTTTTATCCACAGGCCACCAGATGACACTTAGGGCTAGACTAGAGGAGGTGTGTCTGTCCTACAGGCCCCGCCTATCACGTGCAAGTTGTTTAAATACAAATGTTTGCTATGTTTCACCCTGTTTCTCCAGTTTATGTGGTTTTTGCAAGTGAGTCTGTAAATTCTCTGAGAAGAGTATTTGTAGGGCAGTGGGATGAAGAGTAGGGTTGCCCTGTGGATGCGCCACCTTGGGGACAGCTTGTTCAGTAGCCAGTGTCTTCTGGGACGTGGCTACATGGGACTGACTGGCAAGAACAGACAGTCTCGATTTCTAGGGCATGGGAGGGATGGGGGAAGGAGAGGGCTGTGAAAGTTTCAGGGCAGATCGAGGTGCCTGTTGGAGAAGGTGCTAACCCAGGCTCGCAGCATCCCCGCAAGCACACCCAGGGCCTCTGTAATGGTGACATTGTTTCTCTTCCATTAGTTGCACGTCTAAGACACTTTTCTCATTCTGAAGTTTAAGACACAGGACATATATTTAAAAATCAAAAGAACCACATACAAAGGGAAATCTCTTTGGCAATCACAGGACTACTTGTGTGTTCAGCACACAGCAGATGGTCATGGTGTGTTTGGGTAGCATCTGTTGACCTTCTCTTGCAAATGGAGCACAGGTTCCTGGGAAGCCAAGGGTAGCACTGGGTAAAGGGCCCTGTCCCTCTGCCACCAGCTGTGCTTGAGTCTCACTCTTTATCACCCAATGCAACCTATTCACCTGCCTCAATGATTGGTCCTTGGAATAATCATGTGACCTCCGGTGGGCCAATGAGACAAAGCTTGGGATTTGTTTGCATTACTAAGGTAATGGGCAGCATCCGCTATGAAAACCTCTCAGGTGGAAATGCTGGAAACTTCTGTGCTGGGTCTTTGCAAGGTGTTGTGGCTTCCTTATTCTTAATGGTTTAGTTCCAAGAGTATTTTTTTTTTTTTGAGACAGTTTTGCACTCTGTAGTCCAGGCTGGTTCTGAACTTACTGCATAGCTCATGCTGGCCGCAAACTCAGGCAATCCTCTAGCATCAGCCTCCAAAGTGCTGGTATTACAGGTGTGTGCCCCTACGCTCAGCTTATGTGGTGTTAGGGAATTAAACTCAGGGCCGTGTGCTTGCTATGTAACTTCTGGGCTACCCTCTAGACCTCGAAGGGCATTTACAGAAACATTTCTCTTGAGTGGCTTCTTATAACAGGCATATTTTTATTTTGTTTAGCATTGTTTTGCATCAAACACTTTACATTATTTATCAGCTGTGATGGGGAAAATACAGTTTTCATTAAATGACAGCCACTTGAGGAACGGTGCACAATGCATTACCATACGGGTGGCTTTTGGGTTGAAAATTCATAAATGCCAACAGGAGATGCCCTACTTAAAGAGCTGCTTCCCCTGTGGACACAGAACTACTTAATACCAATAAATGCCAGGCAGTGAGACGCTCCCTAGCAGGTAGCTCTTGGCTCTGTGGTCCTGCCACAAGCAGAGTGATTAATTCAGGAGGGAGAGACTGAGGCAGGGAAGGTGTTCGAACCCTCTGTCCTGAGCAAGGGCAACCTCAGTCACGTCTACTCTTGTAGGGTGGAAGTAGCCATGGGCGCTGATGGGAGACATGCAGGAGGGAGGGCGCACACAGGCACAGGTGGCTACGAACAGACACAGTTTGGTCCACATTCTTCCAGGAGCAGTGCGTGGTCATTGGACTGCCTGAGGAGAAATGCAGCCTGTCCACACCTGTCTTCACTCCGTGCTGTCAGGTTTCCCCGAGTAGCCCTCCCAGGGAGCGCAAGTCTCGTCTCCTGCAGGCAGTGTCCGCTGATGATGTCACGGGGACAAACACCTTCCGATGTTCTGCTGTCACCACTGGTTGCCTTCTGGAATTATTTCACATCCACCATAAAAACTGTGGAATACTCATGTCTGCTTCCTCTCTCTTCCATAATAGCAGCAATGCTGTCTTCATGTAGAAGAGAAATTCCATTCCCCTGCGGCAGAAGAGTCCATGGGTTGCCACTTTGACCCTTGTGGTACCCAGAAGTTGCCTGGAGAAGCTTCTGGAAAGCCTCCTTAAGCTGATAATCTCGGTTGTCTCTGTCTGCTTCCTTTGTCCATCTTAATTTTGGGGTGCGTGAGAGATACTCGAGCTAGAGCGGCCATGCTGTGACAGTGAGGAGACATGCTGAAGGTGGCAGCGGACAAAGCTGGGAGCACTGTGGGTCTTGAAGGTGATGCTGTGGTCTAATCTGGGTTCTTCGCCGTTCATTGCTCTGCCTGTTAGGTGATGTACTTGTCTCAGGGAAAGGCGGCCTAAACCCTAGCTTGTGATTCTCGTGATTGCACTGGGAGTTCCGGCGGGACGAGTATTTTTTTAAACCTTTTTTGTTTCTTGACTTCACCATGGTGTCCAGTGCACATGAGCAGGGCGTATATGTGCAGTACAGGCCAGATGACCAACCTGGGATGGGGCGAGTTGAGGTGTGGAAGAAGCACGAGTCTCTCCCGACATGTCTACACTACACTTTGCTGTTGGACGTGACAGACCAGGGGCAGTTGACGGTGCGGCTTCCTCTTCCCTTCCCCTCGTGAGGATCTGAAATGTGGCTTTGATTCTCCCTCAGGATCCGCTGAGCTTTCTTCTTTCAAATCTTCCTCCTTTGGTAAGGAGTGTGGAAAAAAGAATGAAGTGCCAGGGTTATGTTTCTCCCTCTGTCTGGTTATTCCTACATTTACAGGCGATAATTGAAAATGCACCTCCCCAACCTCGAGAGAGGATGTTCAGGAGCCTTAGAGAATCTCACCTAACGGGTCCCAGGGACAAAGCACCCATCACAGCCCAGACAGCTTCTCACTGAGTGTGTGGGTTGGTGCCCATCTGCAGAGAGAGGTGTTGGGCCGTGATGACATGACTGTGACTGAGCACCAGAGGAGTGGGGAGCCACCGTCCAGTGACTGCATTGTGTTCTTTTACCAGCTGTGACAATCCACTGTCTCCCTTGGCAACTGCAGAGCGAAATGTACGCTTATCACTTTATACAAAGATAAGTGCCTGGACTGCTCTAAGAACCTAACTATGGGCCAAGTAGGGGAAGATACCCTCGTACTGCAAACATACTTGTGATCATACCTGGATAAATATGTGGGACATAGCCTTCCACTGCAAGATACAGGGCTAGCATTGTTCTTGAGACCCAGAGGAACACGGGAATGAGGTAGAAATATTTCCACGTGATTGGGAACCCACCTTCCAGACACAAGCAAGGGCTGTAGATGAGGGAAGACCCAGGATTTCTGGCTGGGGGCAGGTTCCCTGGAAGTGCTGGGATATAAGACCGGGAAGATTGGCTACCTGAGCCATCTGCACTCTGTAAGTCTCAGTAGCATAACGTGGCAGTGGTTAAAGTTGTCACACAAGTACATACAATGAAGCAGGCGTCCTAATTGTGTCAGAAGTGAGTACACATGTTTGTTCTGGGAAAGCCTTTGTGTTTAGTTCTTGGCACATCGACTTGAATTGCAAGGAAGTCTGCTTGTAGACTCACGAACACATTTGTGTGCAGATGGTGTGTCTGAATCAGTCATGCCTTCCACATAACATTTTCAAGACTTGTGAAGTGTCCACATCTCAATCACTGAAATATGTCACTCACACCTCAAGGTGTCTTAGCTTTTTCCTTGCTGGGACTCAATACCCGACACCCACAGTTTAAGGAAGGAAGGGAGTGGTTTGTTTCAGTTCACAGTTTCAGGATGTCTTAGTCCATTTTTAGGTGACCATTCAATGGTGGGTGTGCACGGCGAAGACAAGCCGTTCACCACGTCATGGACGGCAGGCAGAGACAGAGTGTGAGGAAGGGTGGAGCTAACGTAGAGAATGACCAATCGCCAGAGCACAAGAAGCAAACAGAAGGGACTGTCCCTCCTTCTCCACCCCCACCCAGAGGACCCGGAGAGCTGGGCTCTCCACCTGCACAGCTCAGCCCCTCTCTTCCTTCAGTCAGTTCCTTGGTCCTATCCCTGTGAGGTCTGCATGTAGAGGATTTCTGCAGACTGCTGCATTTATGTTAGTGTACCAGAGGGGACACACATTTCCCAACCTACCCCTCCCTCTTCAGCCAGCACTCTGGGAACTTGGTAAGGGAATTACCATAGAAGGTGTCAAGTGATAACTCAAGCCCTTGACAGGTTTTCTTGGCCATTGCTTGATGCTTGGATGGCTGTGGATTCTTGAGTCTTTGTGTTTATTATGTTTTAATCAAATAATGTACACATACATTGTAGAGGACAACAGAAGGTGTGACCTATGAGCTCTGGCTTCCGGCTGAACGTCCAGGATTTACACTGCAACATGCAATAGCATATCTGGTCACAACCCTGCTCCCTCTTCAGGCTGGTTCTCTGTTTAGGGATCCTAGGAAACAAAGCCCAGTTTGATTTTGTTTTAATTCCATGCCCTTATTCTACCCCCTCATCCCAGGACTGTGTGTGGGAGAGAGAAGTTGCCCTTGCTCCCTCCCAGCACCCCCATGGCTGGAGTGGGACAACTTGTAAGCACGGGTCCTCTATTGGGGCATGAGTGAACACACCCAGGTTGGGCAGTTTCTCTCCCAGCCCAAGAAAAAAGAAGGCCCCATCTTAGCTGAAGTCTCTGGAAGGGCCTCAGAGTTGGCTGGCTGAGTAGTGCGTCAGAGCAGGACTAGACCTGGAGCTGGGGCAGTGGGAGATGATGACCAGCCTGGACACTAACGTTCTTGGCTCCGGAGTTCCAGCCCTGTGCCTTACTCTCCCTTCTTCCTTATTTTCTCCTCTGTCTTTCTCTCTCTTTCTTTGTCCCTCATCTCATACCTTCCTTTCGCTCCCTAAAGATGAAACAAGCAATATCTTGAAGAGAGAGTTGCATCCATCTGCTATAGGAAAAAAAAAAAAAACCCAAGCATGCGGAGCTCCTGGCTTTCCTTCTCCCTGGGCCCCAAGGACACTTGCTGGCAGAGCTCCCAGACGAAAATGTGGACGGGAGGCATCTGAGCTCAGCAGTCGTTTCTCTGAGGTTGAAAGAATTGGAACATAGCACTGGAGTTGGGCTCAGTGCCACACCATGTTAAATAAGAATTAATAAGGAGTTTTATTGGGCCCTCAGGGGAATGTGGCAAACGGGATATTTCTAATGGGTTTAATTAGAGGTTGTGTACGGGAGACCCAGCACAGGCGCAGCAGTGTGTACGTGACCCAGTGGGGTGGAGTGAGGGCAGGCCGGGGGTCTACAAGCTCAGCCCTGCCTCTCCTGCACCACAGGCCACAGGGACTATGGCTTCTTTCCCTGAGACCCAATTTACCATCTGTAAAATGGGACCACCATAGAGCTTTGTCATAAGGATGGTGGCGTTATTGGGGGAAATAATTATTGAGACTGTCTCAACATATCCTCAGGCACATGGTAGACCTTAGAGAAGTTATTATTGTCACTTTTGTGGCTACTATTTGTGACAACTGTTATTTTTATTGGCAAATGTCCCCTGGTAGGTACGAGCACACGTGGGATTTTAATCAGCTTTCCATTTTCTCGCGTTTTCTCTTGCGTGGAATGGTGGTGAGCTCTAATCTGCAGCCATGCCCCTCTGGGGCTTACTCTCATGGGTGGGGACAACCTTGTCCCCTTTGGACCTGTGCTGGACCACAGGAAGTGACAGTGGCCACCTGGAAAGACAACAGATACAGTCAGGCAGCTCACCTTCCCCAACGTGCGTCCAGGGATCCTTTGCAGAACTGTGGCTTCTGGGTTGGAGAAAGAAGAGAAAACCCGTTGATTTTGATGATGAATTTTGTTCCTTACGTAACTGGAGGGCAAGATTTGAAAAGAACAAGGTGCTCTTTTGTGGAACAGCAGCTGGGAAACACTTCGAAGCAGCTGCTGGCATGAAAGAAACACCACTATTAATTGATTCCAGGGTCACCCCTGGTCCCAGAGTGCCAGGCTGCAGAGCAGAGTGGAGACAGAGGGGTTCCGATGTTGGCCTGTACTCCCCCTACACCCCGTAGTTGTGAGGAAGTGGCATCCCAGTGCCAGGCATTCTGCTGGGCCTCACGGACACATCTATGACCCCAGGCCAGGCTGGCATCTGCGCCGCTTGGCCCCTGCACACAGGTGGAGAGGTCATGGTTTGTGCCTTACTGGTGCCTTTCTTCCTTTATATTCTGTTTTACCAGAAATTTCCAAGCTGACATCCCCGTGGCAAAAATGGCTCACCATGAGATTGGGATTGTGGCATTTGTGTGCCTCGTGGTGAGCGTGGGGTTGAGGTGCAAAGGAAGGCTAAAGGGTCCTTGGAACTCGGCCCCAAACCCCCAGGGGCTCAGGTGCCAGTAGGTGCTATTGTCAGGAATTCAGTCAACACACTGGAGCAGCGGCCGGTTTGTTGATTATACACACTAAAGGAAAACACGTTTGGCTATGCGGTCTTTAGTTTTCAGTAAAAATCTAGTTCTAAAGTGTGCATGGATAGCGATATTCCTTTTTTGGTAAAACAGTCTGGGTTTATTGTTCACTTCAAGGAGGGAAACAGTGTATTGTGCTTGTCTCAGTAATAGGGTGTTAAAATGATGTTATAAAATTTGCATCTCTGTTAGATGATTTGAGGGGTCTGGAGTAAGCAGGGCTCTGCTCTGGGTTGGATGCTGTCAGGAAGCAGGAATAATAAAGTGATTGGAGAGCTTCGTCTCATCAATAGGAAAGAAGAGTACAGGCATTCTCTTACGTTAGCCAGAATCAGGGGAAGTGTGATCACTTTTGTGATCTGGACAAGGTTCCTGGTTTTTTTTCTCCCATTTTATTGATTACGTATATAAGTGCAAAATTCAAGGTTTACATTGATCCTGAGCATTTTGTGCACATACGTATCTTGTCAAGGTAACAGTGCCTTCCCTGCCCCTCTTTCGACCCTCCCCCTACCCAGACCCCATTCCTCCAGCCCCACCCCCTGGTTCCCTTTATTTTTCACTTTAAGTTCCATGAGATAGCTGTGATCTGGGTCTCTCATATCAGAGAGACCATTCGATGTTTCACCCTCTGCTTCTGACTCACTTCACTAAGCATGATGGTCTCAAGCTTCTTCCATTTGTCTGCAAAAGCCTCCACGCTGTTGGACTTTATAGATGCATAGTATTCCATTGTGTATAAACACCACAGTTTGTGTATCCATTGGTCTGTTGATGGGTATTTTGGTGTCTTGCATATTTCAGCTATTGCTAGTTATGCTGCTATGAACATGGGTATACATGTATCTCTGCTATGTGTTGTTTTTAACTCTTTTGGGAATATTCACAGGAGAGGTATCGCTGGATCACAGGGGGCATTTATTTCCAATCTTTTGAGAGATCTCCATGCAGCTTTCCATAGTGGTTGTACAAATTTACACTCCCACCAGCAGTGCCGGAGGGTTCCTTTCTCCCCACAGCCTCGCCAGCACTGATTGCTATTTGAGTTGTTGATGTAGGCCATTCTCTCTGGAGTGAGATGGCATCTTAGCATTGTTTTGATTTGCATTTCTCCTTTGACTAGAGATGTTGAACGTCTTTTCATGTATCGGCCATTTGAACTTCTTCATGAGTGAACTGCCTCTTCGTTTCATTTGCCCACTTTTCAGTAGGATCCTTGATTTTGGGGGGCTGACTTTTCTTCAGTCTGAAAGTAAGGACAAAGCTCCCTCAGAGTAATAAAGATACATGAGGAACACTGGTGGGCCAGACATGGCTAATGGTGTGACGATGTAGCTCAGGTCAGGGGGCACTGCTGGGGTCATGCCAGCTTGCTTAATGCAGAGGAGCCGCCGCTCACAGTCTGTCCCAAGTTGCCCAGGTTAGGCCCCGTGAGTCCAGAAGCCTGCTTGGTCTGTGTGGGCAGGGACAGAAGGCCATCCTGTGGGTACTGCCAGGATCAGCGGCATGACCTCGTTCTACAGGTGCCCACTACTGAGGATCAGAGAGTTTAAATGACTTAATGTCCCCACGTGCATCCGAAGGTTAGAGGGTGACATAGCCTGGTCTCAAATTCCTCTCGTGCACGTAGTTGCCTAGGCAGGGTCTCGCAACCAAGTGTCCAGTAGTCATCCTGGATGCAGGTGTTTTTAGAAGGTGACCCTGGGTGGCTGTGATGTGGACCCCTGGAGCTCAGCACGCCCGTGCCTCCGTTTCCCCGTCTGCAGGAGATGAATAAACAGCCCTTGCTCCCGCCCCAGAGGACGGCTCAGAGCATTAAGCTCGGTCACAACCACCAGGCTCTTGGAAGAGGGTTCAGAGAAGAGTGGGCACTGTGCCAGGGGAGTAGTTATTGTAAGATAATAATCTCTAAAACGAAAAAGTCATGTAATAGAAAGGCTCAAATCATATAGGGCCTGTACTACTCATTTTCAAACAAAATGTTATTAAAGTTTAAAACATTGTCATCGAGTCCAGTAGCGTTTTCAGACAGGACGTTCTGGCTGCCTGGTAGAAACTGGGGCTCGCTGCTTGGGCGGCCGCTCTCATTAATTTTACTACAGAAGCTGCTAACTTCTCATCCAAAATGTGAAACAGTTTAAATTCGGCTCGTTGGGTTCCTGCAGGAGCGAGGCAACACCCTGGAAAAATATATCAATTAGGTTTATTTTGCAGGAGGAAATATGGAATCCCTTGCAAGCAGGCCAGAGTAGGAGGAGTTCCCGCTTTGAAGGTGACTCCAGTGACTTCCGAGCTCAGAGATACACAGGGTGCACTTAGCTTCTAATTGCACATTCTCGCTTGGAAGGGGCCCGGTGATCTCGGAAAGGCAGCCTGGCCGGATGTGTGGGAGCCTTGGTTTGGGATGAATTTGGTAGTGTCCCCCAAGTCTCGAAGTGCACTGCGTGTCCAGCCCCTTCAAGTGGACAGGACGGTGGGACCCGTGAGTGGACAGTAGGGAGACAGATGTGAGCACCTTCTTTACCGTGGTCCTTCTCCGACTCCCAGGACATCCTGGCGCCTGTTGTGCTGCACGATACTGTCCTTCAACATTTAAACGTGTTGCTTGGCAGAATTCACCGTCAGACCACTTTAAAAAAAAAGACACTTGTGGAGGCTAGAGGCTGGGGAGCTTGGGGCGCGATCACAATATGCAGTGTGTGGTTAATTTTTTTAAAAATATTGCAGTAAAAGACACACTGCCACGAAGCCCCTGCAACACATAACCCTCACTCTGCGTGCCCCCATCTCACTGCTCCTGCACTTCCTGCAGCGGTTCTGGAAGTCCTCCTTCCCAAGGTCCTCCCTGGCACTGTCCTGGCTGCCTCCATGTCTCCCCAGATCCCCGGTTTGGGCCTGCCCCATCCGGGGCTGGAGGTGGATGCCACAGTGAGCAGATCAGTAGCTCCCAGAGTATCAGGGAGGGTAAGAAACCAGAGGAGAAGCCCAGAGAAAGGAAAGAAAGCCACGGCGTTGGAAACAGAGTCTGCTTGAACTTTTCCTTTGATAAATTTTAAAACTTTTTACATGGACGTGTTAAAAGTTGAGACGAAAATGCCACCAACCCTCGTGAGCTTGTTACTGCACTGAGCACCAGCCAGGGAGTCCCCTCGTTTACTTCAAGTCTTACTTTTTTTTTTCCTTGCTAATGAAAATTGCAGACACTATTTTAATTTAAATAACCCTGTTAGGATATAAATCTCACAAATAATGACTTTTTGGCACCAACGCGGTACAATTACAGTCTCTGAAACATTAATGGTAATTACTTAAGAGTAGCTAAGACTCGGCCAGTGCTAAATGTGCTGACTGCCTTGGGATATGTCTCACGGTGGCTGTTTTGCTAAAAAGGATGGAGGAAAAAGAGAAAGAAGCCAGCCCTTCCGAACTGCATTTAGCCGGTCAGGCTCCTGAGTCTCGTAAGCTGGGAAGTCCTACCTTTTCTCTTATCCATTTGCTGTTTAATCATTGAAAACGATGGTTCATTTGCTTATTTATTCACTGAAAAGGGTGAGTTATTTCTGTCACCATGATTGGCTGATCCTGTCCTGGAAACGTTATTTAAGATCTGTCAGAAAGCTGAGAAAGGAAATTCCACATGATCCAGCTACTGCCCTACTGGGCGTATTCCCAAAAGCAATAAAGTCGATATATCCAACACACGTACACACGCATCCATGTTTTTTAACAGCGCAGTTCCTAATAGCCAAATCCTGAAAACCACCTGCCTGCCTATCCATACAGAAATGGTTGAAGAAGATGTGGCACCTATACACTATGGAATGATATGCAGCCGTAAAGAAAGACAGCTATGAAAATGCGGTCACCTAGAGCCAGCAATGTGCAGTGAAATGGACCAAGCACAAAAGCCTGACTATAGGTGGGCGTCCCTCTTATGAAACACACAAAAATGATAACATGAGAAGGGCCCAACATGAGTGACAGGGTAGAAAGAGAGGCAGTGGTCAGCTAGGAAAGGGGCGAACCTCTGAAAGAGGGGTGGACATAGATGCTCACTGATTCCCCAAACCACGTATTACAGAATTTGGAATTCATGTGTTTACAAAAAAAAAGAGGATAAATTTTACGTCATGTGAATTTTTTTTTTTATCAGAAAGAAAGATTTGTTACTATTTGATGCCCCTTCTGGAGGCTTGATTTGACTGTGTTGACTATGTTGTTAGGGTGAAACTCTTTCTCTGGTGCTTGTCCCTCCCGTGGGGTGACTTCTGGGCAGGGTCACTGAAGTGCCCAGCACGGTTCTACCTTCTGTCTCTGCCGTCTTCGGCCCACTCTGACGCTTCTGACCTAGGGCCAGAGGCTCCTTATAGCTCCTGAATGTGATTTTTGTCATTCTATATCTGCTAGTTTGTCATGAGCCGGAATTATTTTTTTCTTTATACAGAAAAAATCCTGCCCAATTATTTTTCACCTATAATCCAGACCATTAAGAGGACAATGGTGTTTCTTCTCATTCTAAAGATTATATGCTGTATTCATAACTCAGGCAAAAACAACAACAGGGACAGTAAAAATTACTTTTGGGGACCACTCACACGTCCCAGCCCCGTCAAGATGTGACACTTAGTGGGTCAAAATCAACACGCAAAGCAGTTTTCTCTTTCCCCACAGCACAGGAAGGAACTGGGCTGTCTGGGCTGTGAGGAAGGTACGGAAGCAAGGTGTAGTTCCTCTCCGTCTCTCTGTTCTCTAGGAACGGATCGCAGTCTGTGTGAGTGAAATGTGTGTGTGACGTAGTAGCACTTCTCTAAGCTGGAAGGTTCCTAGAAACATGGAGGGCACTATGGGTTGGTCACCAGGGTCCCCACTTACTTCCTCGTGCGTTTTCCTTGCCCCAAGATCCCTCAGCGCTGTCAAGCCTGTCGTCTTTGTTCCTACCTGCATCTTCCTATCCACCCACCTCAGTCCCCTCACCTGGCCCTCCCGCTGTGACACGCCCAGGACCTCCCTGAGCAACTTGGATTTGGCTCGGGGCTCCTTTTTCTCACAGTGCCTACGATAGCTGGAGACGGACAGAGGAGGTTTTTAAAAATCCCAGTTAATGGTATAATCAATGGATTACTCATCTGCCATCTGCCGACGCAGCTTAACTGATTTTGCTCCTGAGGCTGTTGCTGAGGATGGATACTGGATCACTGTGAAGGTCTAGGTGGACTCTGCTGGTGGGACGTCATCGCCTGGGCAGGTGGGAGCCACCTCTGCTGCTGCCTGGCGTGCTTCGTTCACGGGGAGACAAGTTGCGCATGGGTTTTCAACCTTCACGGGAGCTGCACGCAGCCTTTTGGATCTAGTCTGTGGAGGAGCTCCCGTGCCTGGGGAAAGAGCCGGGATGGGACATTTCCTGTAACCGTCCGCTGCCCGCAGCTCCAGAGTGATCTCGGCTGCATCCGGGGTCAGGACACGTCTTCTCAGTTTAAATGGGGTGGATTTGTTGTATGTTGGCGACCATCTGGGCAGAGTTTTGGGTACACCCAAGGGCGTCTGGAGAGCTCAGGATTCCTGAGGCCGAGGTGGCGGCAGCGGCCTGACTTGCAGCCAGCTGTGGTCATTCCTCCTCATCCGCTCAGGGACAAGTGCTGTAATGGCACTTTGTGGGCATAGCAGCATCCCCCGATACATCACTGTCTCGCCTGGTGGCGATGGATGTGCAGGCTGCGGTTGTCTGGAAAGCAAGAGACGGGGACGGATGTTTCCCAGTTAGGGTGGTCTGGCTCATCCCAAGGACCTAGCAGGATTTCAAGGCCGTGCTTGGCTCATTGTTTCTTTTCACAAACTCCTTTTCTTAAGCAGATCGAATGCCTCACAGAACCCGTGGTCTTGGGATGTGGGGAGCTGCTTGTTACTGAGGAGTGGAGAGTGCTTCCTCCCCTCTCCCCTGGCTCATTCACTCATTCACAGCACTCTTCCAAGCTGAGCTCATGGGGACCATGGCTCTTTGGACGGATAGGGCTCAGGGCACCATTTCAGCACTTTGCTAGAGCCCAGGATGTCTCCAAATCCAGGTGAGATCTCTTTCCTCCAGAAAGGCCTTCATAGGTTTGCTGTTAGGACAGGGTTTCTCTGTTCCCTTAGGTTTTTATTGGTAATGGAACTCAGAGTTGGTGCACTCAGCTATATCATTAGTCCATTTTTGATTTTGAGACAGAGTTTTGCTTGCTAAGCTGCTAAGTTGTTCAAGAAGTTGAGACTCTCTTGCCTCAGCCTCCCAGAGTGCTAGAATTATAAGCCTTTGCGGGTTTTTTGAACAATTGTTGCTCTTCCAGTGCCCAGGAAGGTGCCAGCCATAGGATGGTACGTTAGTTTGGGTTCTATCAAAAGTCAGAATTTACAGAAATTATAACAGAAAGGATCTGTTCGGAAGCCTTACAAATCTGAGGATAGAGATAGTCCAAGATGGAGGCCTGCACATGCTACAGCTGGAGTGTCTGATGGCTGTGGAGTAGAACTCCTGTCCAAGACTGCGGGACAGCCAGTGAGAGTCTGCTGTGGATCTCGGGTTGCTTGGAGAACAGTGGTGGCAAAGACCAGAGACTGAAGATCGATGACTAAAGATCATCACCAGGCAGAAGGCACAAGTTCAGAGCGGAGAGAATAGCAAGTCTGCGTCCATAGACAGTGGCGAAGGCGAGAGCTTTCCTGGAGTAAAAAGCTGTGACAATCTTCCTTCTTCCTTCATTTTATACACTTCCAGTTCCTAGTTGGGCCTCCCACATCTGGTGGCCGCTCTTCCCTCATTGGCTGGCCCACACATCACTCACACTCTGATCCAGGCTGGTTCTCAACTCCCAGTCTCGGCGTGGTTCCCCAAACCCTAGTGCAGGCGTGGTTCCTGATTGTCTCAAGTTGACATCATCTCTCCAGCGGTCACAGACAGGAAGTCAGATTGTTGTGGAATAAAAGAATGGCAAGGAATTCTGAAAGAAAAGGACCCATTGCCTACCGTGGTTCACCTGGACGACCAAAACAAGTATCAAGGTGATATTACAATGCTTAGATAGTGGCCAAGGCATCTCAGAACGGTCCACATGGTGTGGGGGGCAAGATGGGTTTGAGGAAATGGTCCGCAGAAAGGAATGGTGACTTCAGAGAAGTGCAGCTGGGAAAATCAACTTCAACCACTTTTTGCTCTTCTCTGCCCCTCTTTCTTCTTTTCTGTGATCCCGAGGATCAACCTGGGATCTTTGCACTGAGCTATAACCCCAGCCCATTTAGTTATTTTTAAAATTTTGAGACATGGTCTTGGTAAGTTGCTAAACTGCTAACAAGTGTGGTCCTCTTGTTTCAGCCTCCCAGAGTGCTAGGATGACAGGTGTTCACCACTCCCATCCTTCATTTGTAAGAATCAACTTTCAAGCCAGGTGTGGGGTGCACCCCAATAGTCTGAGAACTCAGGAGACTGATGCCTTAGCATCACCCACGTCAAGGCCTTTTTGAGCTACAATAGCTAGGTCAACATCAACCGGGATTACATATCAAGACCCTATCAAATACAAAGAGAGAAAGGAATGAAAAAGGAAAGAAAGAAGGAGAGAAGGAAGAGATGCCAAAAGGAAGAAGTTGGCTTGCTAAGCCAGTGCCATATTCACACGACTTGTGTGGATAGGTTACGTAGACAGGTGATTCACCAGTGTGTGCCAGAATCCCCTGGAAGTGTGTGTCCTGTCGCTCCTCCCCTAATAGAAGGTGGCTACGTACCAAACCTTTTGAGAACCACAGCCAGCACAATGTTTTGTCTTTAGTTGGACAACATTGAGCCTGGACATATTTTCTTGTCCTTTTATTGAATAATACTCAGAACAAGCTCAATTTATCTCTCGCTCCAGAGAGTACTTGCTTCCAAAGTTAAAGCTGTAAACATATTTATCATGACTCGTATTTTTTCCTCCTAGAGTCTATTCAAGACCTTTGCTTCCCTGTCTCCCCCAGTCCAAAACAAATCTCTGGCAGTCTGTGACTTTGCAAGACCTGCCTTCAGTCTTATCCAGCTTTGGAGAAACACTGTGTGCATTTTCTTTTGATCTTTCACTGCCCTAGTAAGATTTTTGTAAAGCAGTGATGCCTCAAGGAGTGGATATGATATTGATCTGAGATGTAGGTGATATAAAGTGTGTATCATATCAATCATCTTAGCCCTCTTAATTAACAGGCGTGACTGTTAATGGTGAAATGTCAACTTTATTGGCATAAATGTCTAGCAGATTGTACAGCTTGGCTTTGGCCCACCCTTCCACCCTGTTCTTGCCTTGGAGCTGTTAAACCATGGACTGAATCCCGTGGAACCATAAGCCAAATGCATCCTCTGTTCTCTGAAGATAAGAGTGTTGGGCATTACGTCCCTGAGAATGGAACGTTGACTCATACAATAGGTTTCACTTGTAGTCCCTTAGGAAGTTTGCTTCCTATGCAGAAGCTCACAGGTACTGAGTACAAAGCCAGTGGCCAATATTTTCCACTAAAGGTGTCTCTGTACATTTCCTCTCTCAGCGCCATCAAATGCTTCTGTATTGTTTCCACCATGTTTCGCAGAACAGTCTCTGGCTGCCACCAGTGAACACTACCGCACTTTTTCATGGTCAGTTTTAGAATATCTGGTGTAGATTCTTGGGCTATGGGTGGGATTTTGGAAGGATAGATGAGGGAATCAGTAGGAAAGGTGTGGACTACAGGAAGAAGAATTTTTTTTTAACTTGCTTCTATTAGACAGAGCCAGAATGTGTGGAACAGGCTTTTCTCCCTTGGCGTTTAAACTCAGACACTTCTAGTACAGTGAGTTGAGTCCTGTGTGTAGGATGAGCTGTGAGCATCTGTGGGCTGTGCAGCCAAGAGGATGGCCAGGTTGTTTAGGTGACCGGCTGTGCTCATTAGCCTGGGAGTGGCGTGACTGTGGTATTGAAAGATTCTGCATCTTGGGCAGAATTTCAGTTCCAGATAAATTTAGGTTGCTGTTTACTCTAAGTAAAACATTACCGAGCAAGATGGTGAATTCCTCCTGTTCTGGCACTCAGGCCTCAGGAAGCCAATGTCATGAATTGTGACCAGTCACAGATTTGCCAAATCATCTGCAGAATTAATTACATGGAGGAAAAGTTGGTGTGCATCAAAAATACCAGAGAAATGCAAATCAAAACCACAATGAGAAGCCATGTCACATCTGTTAGAATGAAGCAGGAAGTGATGCACTCTAGGAGGACCTGGGGAAGGGGGAAGCCTTGCCGTGGCTTGCGATAATGTGAAGGTGATAGGGCCATTATGGAAAACAGTTTGGAGGCTCATTAGAAAATCGAATGGAGTGACCCTCGGGTCCAGCCATGCTTTGTCTTGAGTATATATCCCAAGGAAATGAAACCAGTACGTGGAAGAGCTGTCTGCACTCTCGTGGTACTTGCAGCACTATTCACAATAACAAAAATAAGGAATCAAGCTAATTGTTCACCAGCCAATGTATGGAAACAAACAAACATGGCACCTGCATACACAGTGGAGTATTGTTGAGCATGCACGGGAATCTTGCCACTGCTAACAACACAGGTGAACCTACAGGGCATGATGCTAGTGGAACAGATGCAGAAATGCAATACTGCATGATCTCAGTTGTATGGAGAACCCCAGAGCACAGTCACCACATAGCTGTGAAGAATAGAATGGTGGTTCTCAGGGCCTGGGAGGAGGTGTGACGGGGAGACCCTGGTTTTAGGGTATGGAATTCAGTTAGTCAGGATCTATCCTGATGATGATAGCTAGTGCTACTGTTCTACCTATTGCAAGTTTGCGGAAAGACTGGATTTCAAGATCACCCACAAAATAAATTCACAGACAGTAATAGCAATCTTTTCACTGTACCTGTCTTTCAGACAACGTGTTGCAATCCTTGGAATAAACTTCCACAACTTGTTGTGTTTTTCTCGAAGACCTTGACGACGTTGTTAATTTCTACGCATCCTGGGAAATGGGTAGCCTGTGTACGTTGGAAACGGCAGGCTGTGGAGTATCTGCCCTCTTCTCTGCCTGATTTCATCCTCAGTTACCTTTAACCCTGAGCCATAACTTACACTCCTGTTTCATGGAGAGGTCTCCAACGTGTTGCTTATCGTCTGTAGGATAAACCCCCAGGCCTCAGTTGAGAAGGGCATGAAAATTCCCACAAATAAACCCAGTGATCAGAGCTCAGGTGGGTGTCGGCTGCTGTCTGTAATGAATGGCTCTGTGCAGTGGGCCTGAGTGTGCCCCTTGGCTTCCTTTGGAGAGATTTCTCTCCTTGCCGCCAACTTTATCACAGGAGAAATGCTTCAACAGCCTGGCGTGGCACCAGACTGCCCTGATGTATATTCTAATCCAAATTAAAAAAAAAACTTGCATTGCAAATATTTCAAGAGTGAATCTGTGATTTCCCTTCCTGGCTGTATACTTGAATCATCTCAGAAACTTTTGTTAGCAATGTCAAATCAGAAGTTTTGGGTCATCTTTAAGGGGTTGGCCTTAGCCGGGATGGCTTACCAAAACTTCTGAGGTGATTTGGTTGGGTCATCTGGGTGGGAAAGCTTGAAATAACCCAAACCAAGATATATAGAAAAGCATGTGAATCCTATGGATTTATTAATTTATAAGGAGAATATATAAAAATGGCTCTAAGGGGATTCACCTTCTTCCCTGAATTCCCTACAGAAAGGAGTCTGCCACCCTCGTGGTGTTGGAACCAGGAGCCACTGGAGACCACGTGGCTGTGTTTCTACCTGCCGCTTGGTCTCTCTTTGTCCCTTGCCTCTAGGCTCCTGTGCAGCTGTTCCCTCATGCACAAGGTCCTCCTGTGCTCAGCAGTCATCTACAAGCACATGGTACGACATGTGGGGCCCTGAGAGTTCTTACCTCCTTGAGTTCTGCATGGGATGGTGGGCTGTGCTTCCCACATTCCTACTCAGATAAGTAAAATATTGCTATTTAATTTTTTTCTTCATCAGGCTGAATCTTCAAAAACTGTCAGGATAATGGGCTCCTCATTTCCAGGGGCACCACTGTCCAGCTCCTAACCCTGCCCTGCGAGTGCATGTGTATGTATGTCCACATAGGTGCACAGGTGTGTCCCAAACATCATGCACACATCCAGAGGTATGCACAGGAGGATGTGGAAGATGTACGAGAGAGCTCTTATCATACTTTCCCTAAATTTTTTGAAAAGTACTGTGTGATTGTCACTCACAGCACTCCTCCAACCTCCCACACTCAACTTCAGGCTAAGTCTTTGAAAACTTGAAATAAAAGACTTGGTTCTCAATTTCTGTCAAGTTGTCCCTTGCCTGAGTTACTGGCACCAAAAGTTAGACACTGAAAAGAAGTCACAGTACAAGAAGAAAAATGCACGTATTACATAAAGCACGCAATTGCACATGCGCACAGACAAGCACATGCATGCACACACATGTGCCCAATCCTTGAGAATGAACTTTCTTTCCTCCCCCATATAAGCGCCTCAGAGAGTCAATAGTCAGATTTCAAAAATTTCTGTATACTGTTGTGATTCTTCGCCAACTAAAGTGTTTCCCCAGTGAATACTTCGTGATCAGAAGGAGTGCTCTTTCTTTTGGGTGCTTTAAGACGTAATGATGACTGTGAGCTTTAAAATTTGAGATTTGGTGCGATTTCTTTTTGTGGTGGTTTTTAGAGCCCGTATGTGTTTGCTCATGAAGTCAGGGCTTGTGTAGCTGTAGTGTGTGCAAGGCATCCTGGGAGGTTGGGATTCTAGACTCACACACACTGATACGTACCTAACCCCACATAGCCTAATCTATTGGATGGAACATCTCTTCACAGCTCTGTAGACACAGGGAATGCATGTGTGGTTTTTGAGACTGTAAATATGGAAATTTCTGAAGACATCCTGTTAGATACACTCTAAGTTTTAAGGATTTTGGACTAGTTATATAGTAGGACTGAACTTGGCTCCAGCCAGGGAGAAATAGTGGCAACATTTCCATCCTCTGTAGCAGGTGTGCACTTTGTTGAAAGTCTCGCCTGTGTTTAGATAGTTACGACTTCTTTTTGAACATGCTTTGTGAATTTTTGATGCATCTTAATACGTCTTTAATTAAACGTTTACATAAGGCAATTCTTTAATAAGCACAGTGGATTTTTAAAAATGTATCTCTAACATCTATTGTCTTTTTAAAGATTATAAATTAGTGAAGTTAAGTGACTTATTGAACGTGACTCAGCTAGACACTTGTCAGCACCCACAGGACTCGGCAGCCCATTTCCTTTATCCCTCCCTTATCCCGTAAGTGTTAATGACCCTGAAAGCAGCACTTGGTGGGGTCTAGCATGGGTGACGTAGGAGACGGGGCAAAGGCTCCATCAGAATGCTGACCTGGGTCCCTTCCCAGCTCACAGCCTTTCCCTGTCCCAATTCCTCGAATCTCCGCTTCCCCAACTGTAAAATGGGAACAGTTGCAGCCTGCCCCTGTCCTGATGACTTAGTGAGCTGACATAAAGTTTCTGTCTGACACAATGACACATGCTCAGGCCCTGCTAAAATCATACATCAACTCAGAACTGCACAAAGCTCGTTGACATCCAGCAAAGAAGGTCTGAAAAGACAGCCCCCCAAAGATGAGTCTTCAGGATAGATCCTGTCACTGGAGAGGTATCCGTCAAACACGCCATGGGGGACACACTCCCTGGTCTTCGAAACCCCAGAAAAGGCCCCGGGAGCTCTTCATGCAGGGGATCCATGTTCTAAATTGATTGATGGGACAGATGGCAGCACTTACGATGAAACATTAATAAAGTGCTGCTTGATTCTATTAAAGATCACAAGCCAAGTGTTCATTTATTCTAGACAGGGAGCGCGTGGAAAATGTAGATGGAGTCTGGCCAATTAATTTAGCTTTTACGCCAACATCCCCCTGACAGTGATTGACACCCCAACACGCAGAACACATTAACCATCTTGGGGTCCTCGTCACCATTTTGTCAGTAGGAAACACTTCACGTGTTCAGCAGTAAGCAGTGGGAGGGCGTCTGAAAAATGAATCACGCACAGGAGTGCCTGTGGAACAGCCTCACTTGGTATTTTAGGATAAATGTCTGGGAGGAGGGATTTTTTTTTTTTTCCAATGAAACCATCAAGCCCTCAGTGGGCGCTTGGATCTTTAAGTTGAATATATCAAGAATTGATGTGCTGAGGAATGAGCTCACACTTCACGCAGGAAGACATGAGGAAACTGAAATTGATAGTTAATGGAGGGTATTTTTCTGTGCTCTCTTCTGCTCCCAGTGAGGTCAGGTACAACGCACAGATTGGCAGAATGTACAGATAGATGGTGACCAGGTGTGACAACTGGAGAGATTATGTCAACTTGAGGTAATCAGGAGCCACGGCTGGATTAGGGTTTGGGAACCACACCTAGGTTAGGCAATTAGGAACCATCCTGGACTAGAGCGTGAGTGATTTGTGGGCCGGCCAATGAGGGAAGAGCACCCACCCGGATGTGGGAGGGCCAACTCAGAACTGGAACAGTATAGAAGGAAGGAAGAAGAAAGATTGGTACAGCTTTTTCCTCTGGGGAGAGACTGGGCTTGATGGGACTTGGCTTCCTGTGTGTGATGTCGTGAGGAGCCGCCTCCACCTCCGTCTATGCCCTGTACTTCCATTGCTGCCGCCCACCCCTGAGTGCACTGTGACCTTCTGAAACTGTGAGCTAAAATAAACCTTCCCTCCCCTAAATGTGTGGATGTCAGGTATTGAGTCGCGGCAACGGAAAAGTCAATAAAACACCAGGAAAATAAAACTTGAAAATATATTTCTTGAAGACTGTGTGTCTGTACTGGACAATATATACTGGGGTTGATTATCCTGCAGGTCACAAAAACGAAGGACAATTCCTTAAAAGTTACTCGTTTATTGATTGATGTCAGTGTTTTATTGTGGAGAATTTCAAGCACAGAATCAACCCTTTTAATTCATGGGTTCCTAATCTGCTGGTATCACCAGCCGTGGGTGGAAAACAGTAAAAGTAAACATAATTAAGTTAAAATTCATTAACATTGAAAATTAATTAAAATTAAAAATTAGTGGAAAATGATTGTGCCTATACTGAATGCATACACACTGTTTCTCCGGTCACTGTCTCCAAGCCAGACAACAGCTACTTATAATACAGCCTTTGCCTGATCTTCTGTCTTGCAGGTACCTACAGAGGGAGTATGGTGCACACAAATGTGTGTCAGCTGTGTGCAAACACAGTGCCGTTTTGTTGAGTTGAGAGCATCGTAGGGTTCAGGGGGAGGTTCAGGAATCAGTGCCCTGCGGACGCCAAAGGGCGACTGTCTACAAGTGGAAAAAGAAAAGATTTAAGTCGTCGTTCTTGTCTGATAACACTCTTGTATATTTGTAAGCTTCCTGCTAAAACCAGGCTCCCTGACCTCAGGTCTTACTTTGCTCTGACCTGATCCCACGCCATCCGCACGTATTTCCCTGCAAGCACCTGTTCGTTCATTTCTTCTTCCCACTTTCTTGGCTTCTTTCCTCCTTCACTTTTTCTTTTCTGTTGTTTCTTTTATTCCTCTTTTACTTCCTCCCTCCTTCCTTTCCTCCACTTCTCTCTCCCTCCCTTCTTCTTTCTTTCCTCAGCTTTGGAGAGCTCTTCTGGACAATGGTAGCAAAAAGAGTCCAGCGAGGTCGTTGAAGGGAAAAAGGCCTGGGTGGGCTGGGAGCGGCGCTGTGCGGCGCGGTTCTGTCGCAGTCCTTGCTGCATTCTCGTTACGGCTGGCTTTCCCAGGGCCTAGGGTGTCAGTGAGTGTGATAGTGGGATTTACAGGGGCATGGATGGAGAGGCTGTGGGAGGGCCAAAAATGGGAGGGAAAGCGATTGTAATGTTGATGTGATATGTACGTGCACAAAATACTGAAGTTTATTGTAAACAACATGTAGTGCACATACACACACATATGCAAATATATATATATATATACCTGGGGGAATTGTGTATAAGAATAAGAGTAAAATCGAATTGTTAGAATGCTTTTCTCATCTAACCAAGTTGCGTGGTGTTCAGTTTAGATTTTGTCTGTTGCCCACCCACCGCCCCGTCCGCCCTGCCTGGCTGCGTTTCCCCCCAAGGCGTTCACCAGGTTCTGACTCCCGTGGGGTGCTTGGTGCTTGTTTCCCTGTCTCCTGTTGGAACTGCACCCCCGAAGCTGGTCTTGCCTGCTCCTCCAGCCACTCTGTGGAGCCCCCAGGTTGCTAATGAAGCCAGGTCGAGGTTTGCCGTTTAACTATTCAGTCAACGCAGACTTTTCGGGTCACATCTCTGCCGTGTGATGTCTGCTAGATGCAGATTAAAAAAAAAAGTCACATTTTTTTTTTATTCTTATGCCAGCCATGAGCTCAAACGTTTTCACCTCACAGCAATAAAAGGGAAGTTGATACTCCTCAAGTCCCAGATGGGCCAATGATGTTTTATGAATAATTTCTTCCAGTGTTTTAGGAAGGCTTTTTTTTTTTTTTTTTTTTTTTTTTTTTTTTTTTTTTTTTTTTTTTTTTTTTTTTTTTTTTTTTTTTTTTTTTTTTTTTTTTTTTTTTTTTTTTTTT
>PVKB01003829.1:0-77739 GCA_004027205.1 Ctenodactylus gundi | reverse complement strand
TTCTAGATCCTTCTCTCTTTCCACAGGATACATTTTCTACCATTTTTTTTGGAAAAATTTGAGTTTTGCTTTCTTCTGTCTTTGTAAGACACACCATAGCAAGCACAGCTTTCTTTTATATCCAAATCAGAATTTTTATACTGATTAAACATTCTACTTGCATTTTAAATCTTATAATGATAGCCTTGTACACTTTTATCCTGAAATCATTTTTCGTTTGATTGATTTTCCATACATCCATCATTTTCCTCCAAGTATTTTCGAGAAGATTCTTCAGCATTTATTAACTCATCACTAAAACCCTATCACCCCGTTCTTTCTCTGTCCAGCATTGACTCCACCTGCGGGCCTCCTTTCCCTGCCTCTCTTGGCGCTGGCACCCATGGGGTCCCCTACCTGCTGGAGGGAAGGTCTTAGGGGCAGCTCTGGTCCTAGAGCTAGCAGCACACTGGGGCCCGCTGGAAAAGGCAGAGATAAGCACACACAGCTGTAGACACGGCAAGAACAGTCCTAACTTGTCAGAGAGTAAGAGCTAGAAATTGCATGGGAAACCCCAACACAAGCCGAGTGGAAGAAACGAACAGAGCAGGAGGACCCAAAACGGACATGCGTAGAGAAGAGGGGAGCCCCGGCCAGTGGATGGGGAAGGAACTGGGCTGCTCTCGTTAGGTAGACTACGCGAGTGCTTATGAGGGGTGGGATTCAAAAACGCAGAAGGGGCTAAACACCGATTCTTATTGGGTTGGATAATTCGGTGGGTCTTTTCATTTCAAGTGATTAAAGATCAACACTTTAAAGGGGTTAACATCCCTGCCTCTGTATGTGATGAAACACCCATTTTGTTGATTAAAAAAAAACCCACTAATATAGTTCCAAATTTCACTGCCTAGATAAGCCAGTCTTAAAAAAATGAGTTGTATGTTCAAGTAGTTTCATTAAGTTAATAGAGCAATTACAATTAATATTTCAATTTTCAGAATTAATTTAGCACCCATGTTCTCCATTTAAATATCCTGGCATAATAATAGCATCAAGCTAACAGAGAATTTTGCGAATAGGGAATAAAGTTAGGGGTTGTGCAGTGGCCTAGTGTTTAAGTGTTATATGAGTGCGAGCCGCCGTGAGTACTATACACCGATATGTTAATCTTCTTACAAAGCTCAGACTCGAGTTGTTTTGAACATTTGATGAGCTTGAAACCATCTGGATGATTTCTACAAGAGCATGCAAACAAATAGCTGGGAGAGACGTGGACATGGGCTGTCAGGCATGCTGGTGTCTACAGACACCTGTGTCCCATTATTCCAGTCCAGGATGTGTGCTTGTGGCCAAGGTGGTGGCAAGTCGTAGGAAAAAAAGAGGGTCGTCAGAAAAGAATGACTTTCTCCTCTTCGGGCCTTGTTACGGTTTAGACCTAAGGCGTCCTGTAAGGTCCCCTGTGTGCGGAAGGGCACTGCGCTCCTCAGAGGATCCAACCATGGGTGGGTTCAGGGAGGCGAGTCCTGGTTGGAGGTGGGTCCCTGAGGGTGTGACCTACAAGAGTGTGTTCTTGTCCCCGGACCCTCTCTCTCTCTGCTTCCCACCCGCCATGCCATCGGCAGCTGCTGTTTGCCAAATCCTTCCACCATTGCTGTTTGCTGTGGGTCCGGATGGGCACGCATGAACGAACACCTCTGGACCAGAAGCTAAGATAACACTCTCCTTAATTTGCTGGTGTTGGGTGTTGTGTGTCTCAGCAACGGAAAAGTGACTCGGACCCTTTTAAGAACCTACCAAAGTAGGTCATCTGGTAGCATTGAAACCGGGAGAATTCTTGCCGAAGGGAAGACAAAAAAATAAATAAATACTGAGAGCTGAAATGCACAGAGACAGTACCAGTTACATGAGCAAATAAGGCTTCATTTAACTTTCAATATGCTCAGGGAGATACAACCCTATTTTTTTTAAACTAAGAAACGAAATAAAATGAACAAGGTTCTTTTCCCTCAAGCTATATGTGGTGTATTAGGGGATAGGATGGCATTATCTTCTGTTCAAGTTTTAATGACTTCATTGAAATATAACTCATACTCCACATAACCCACCCAATTACAATGAAAAATTCAATGTTTCCTTTGTAAATTGACAAGCGACTTGAAACCAAGACAACGGCTTAATTGCAGATGTTTCCTCACGTCCTGTGGAGCCCCCGTTTCCACTGGTATCCATCCCCAGTCCCTCTTTTCCTGACAATGGGCAAGGCCTTTCTGATTCCATGGGTTTGCCTGTTCTGGATGGTGCACAGAGGTGGAGTCTCACAGAATGCGGTCTTATGTGCCTGGCATTCTGCCACTTAGCATTAGGTTTCAAGTGTCCTCCAGAGTGTGACATCAGATTTTAATGCTGAGCAATAGGCGTTTATGACTGTGTGACTTCTGCTTATGCGTTTATCAGGTGGCGGGTAGTCATGTCGCCTGTGAGCTTGGCTATTTTAAGTAATGCTGCTTGAACATTGATCAGAGGGTGAACTCTCGATCCACAGTTTTGTGTGATTGTAGATTTCACTTCCATGCTCTCTTTCTCTGTAACTCTTTTGTCCTCTCGCCATTGAAATAAACACATTTTCCCCACCATAGTCGAGTTCAGTTAGCAATGATTTGAAGCCTTTTAATATCCTTAATTGTCTGCTATCCACTAAACTTGACTGGTTTCAATAAGCAAATGAGTTGTTCTCAAAGTTACACCACTAGGGTAAAATTCCCTTTTTATTTTCAAAACACATTTTAATGTTGAAAGTAATTGGAATCAGCCCACTCGTGTCCCTGACTATTGAGGATCCTCTGAAACTGTGAGCTAAAATAAACCTTTTCTCCCCGAAATTTGTGCACATCAGGTATTGAGTCACAGCAGCGAAAAAGTAACTGAGATGTGTCGAGACCAGCAAATATTTGGTTAAACATGGTGTGATCCATTTATTCGGTTTTGCACCTTCCAGTTATATTCAAACACTTAAACAAAAAGGTGAATTTTTCTATGACTATGAAGTTTCAAACTAAATAAAAATATATGACTGAAATATAAAGCACCAACCTCTTGATTCATTGAGATGAACCACGAGGATTTCCCAGAGGGTCATGAGGCTCCCCACAAGCAAGCCTCGGTGACTGGGAGCCTTGTCTTGACCTCACCCACCCGCTTCAGACATCCCTCGTGCTACGGAGGCCCTGGGTCCCGCACGGCCATGACGTGTGTTGGGGGTGAGGATGACTTCCCCCTTTTTCCAGACCCTGAAGATCCCAACCATCTCCTTCACAGAGGGAGATGTGCTCTGTAGAGCCGTTTGGTGAGTAAATAGGATTAAAGGAACTCATTCGGAACACTTCCAAGCAGGACACGCCTCCTGGGATCATTCTGCAAGCGGCTCTTTAGTGTAAGTAGCTGCGGCTACGCAGCGTTTCACGTACTTTCCAGAGGTGGCCCACAGGGACTAATGGAACATCCCGGCGGCGTTGGGAGACTCTGTGTTCTTATTGCACAGCCTAGTCCACTCACGCATGAAGAAAGCGTTTTCTAAAAGACCTGCCATCTGTATTCACCATGGTGCAGGCTGAGTAGCACCGAGTCAGCTCCCCGTGTCAGCAGCCAGTGACAGTCACCCACTGGATAGAACCAGAAGAATCTACCAGCCTCCACCCGAGACGTCCCAGGAGACATTTTGTTACTCACAAAATCTTAAATAGACATCCCCGAGAAGCTCCTGTTGTGAAGCTACAGGTGCCTGAGCCCAAATCCTGGTGTAGCCGCTGACATGTTGTTCTTTCGTTTGTGTGGAGCCTGGTCTTTGTGGACTTTCCCCCATTTTATTGATATGTATAAGTGCAGTACGTGAAGTCTACATTGGTCTTGAATATTTTGTGCTCATACTTATCGTGGCAGAGTTACAAATCCTTCCCTTCTCTCTTTTCAGCCCTCCCTATCTCCCCTTCAGTTCCCATTATTCCCCACATTAAGTTCTATGAAATAAGTGTGACCTGGATTTCTTATATCAAGAAACCATTGTATTTTTCACCTTAACCTTCTGCTTCTGACTCACTTCACTGAGCATGGTGGTTTCAAGTTGCCTCCGTTTACCTACAAAAGCCTCCGACCTATCTGTCCTTCTAGATGAGTAGTATTCCATTGTGTATACATACCACAATTTATGTGTCCATTAGTCTGTTGATGGGTATTTCAGTGTCTTCCAGATTTTAGTTATTGCTAGTTGTGCTGCTATGAACATGGGTAGGTGTTGCTTTTAACTCTTTTGAAGTCTGGTCTTTGTGACTCAGGAATCCTAAGAATGTGTTGAAGCAATTCACCAGTCGCTGGATAAAGCCAAGAACAATGTGTGAAGTGATAAGCTGCAGCAGGACCTGGCCAGGATTCCCATGGGCCAGCTGGGCTTCAGTCCTGCGCCGTCGCCATCTTCAGTCCAGCCTCGCGTGGCCTAGCTGGTCACGAGGACTGAGAACGCAGGGTGGGGTAGAGCAGGTGATTATAGCACACTGTGGTGGAATCAGTTGAAGGAGTATAATATTGCTCTCCATTTTTGTATTCCATCTTTTCTTTCTCAGCGTTCTGTGCCTTTCTTTGCTTTTTGGGAAAGTTACAGTGCACGTGTGACCTGCCTGTTTCGGTTGGAGTTGCTATCTAAAACATGAACTTTGATTTATTTGTCTAACCGGTAAGGAAGCCTCTAGCCACTTTCTCGGCTTGGTCATTTAGCAGTGGAGGCTGCATCATGGACCATATTATAGACCCACCGTGCTTCCGTGATGTTGGAGAATGGAACCTTGTGCTTGATAGGCAAGTGCTGTAACCACTGAGATTCACCCCGACCGAGGTCTCTATTTTCTTGGAGCTTATATTTTTGGGTAAAGAGGTGACAACAAATAGCTATCTCAAAGATTATGTTCAGATAATGATAAATCCTCTGACAAAAATTACAAGAGTGACAGGAGACATAGTGATGTATTGGGAGGGTATTTTGCAGTTTACTGGTTAAAGTATCTCTGAGAGGGTGAGATGCTAGAAATGTGTGGATAGTTCATTTAATGTGTAGTGAAGGGCACATGCAGGGGCTCTAAGGTAGGCGCACATAAACTGTGCAGTGGGATCAGAAGCTAGATCTGTAGTCCTAGAATTCACATGAAGAGGTGAATTCAAAGGACAGACAGGGAGTAGAGTAAGAACACTTGGGGCACATCAGCTTTTGGAATTTAACCATCATGACATGAGGTAGGTGTGGTCAAGATGGTCCTTCCTGGTTCATAGCTAATGATTTGTAGGGGAGGTGGGGCTAGGAGACCATTGCCGGACAAGAGATGAGGGTCATTTGGACCAGGGCAGCTCCAGTGGACACAGCCTCAGAGTGCTGCTGCTGATGCAGCTTAAGACGGGTCCATCTCATCCTGCTCTCTGTTCAACCTTCCAACAGAAAGCCTTAACTTGTGGAAACGCAACGAGGTTCCTCTTGGTGTGGGGCTCCAGGCAAAGGCTGGATGTGAAAACTGAGTCACTCAACCCCACTTGCGCACTCATGGGGAAGCGTGGGTGTCCAGTGTCCTGGGTGAGGAGGTGTCCGCTGGCTCCATCAGCATCTGCCAAGCAGGGGTCGCACTGCTACTGATGGGTCATGGGCCCTATTAAGTTCTTGGATTTTTAGAACTTGAAGGAATGAATGAGCTCTGAGGTGTCTTCTTATTTCTCTTAAGGAAGATCTTCACAGAACCCCGGTGCAGAGAATCGTCACACACGGAGCTGCTGTACAGGAACGGAGCTCCCACAGCTCCCACACTCCACCTCAACCCAGCCAGCCCAGCCTGAGGTAGGACTTGGCCTTGATGGAAAGACCATCAGCCGTTTCTCTCACTCAGTCTACATTTTACAAAGAAAGAAAACAGAGCTCAGAGGTTCAGTTCATTTCACAAGGTCACGCATGTTCCCAACTACAGAATCCAGAGGGCGACTGTAGCCCAGCCCTCTGTTCCTCCTGTACAGCAGGAGATGTGACTTCTCTCATGAACGCTAGTATGTATGTTGCACTTGTTAGGTGCACCACGGTGGGCTGAGAATAGTTTATTAGTCTTAAGTTACAGAGATACTCAAGGACGTCAGTGTGTGTGGACTTCAGTACTCAAGACTAAGATAGCCTAAGTCAGTGTTGCACAAAGAATTGGCGACAGTCACTGGTTCTGTCTGAGGTGTTTGTGAGCCCATGGCTATGGCACCGAGTAGCACTAATCACGAGACGATTGCTGCGTCTTCAGCGCTTCCTGGTAGAACAATTAGTTCAACATTTGGGGGATTTTAAAACATTGCTTGAGTGTTTTTTAATCCCTCTTTCATTAAGACGAAATCAAGTCTCATTTCAAGAGTCTTTGCTGTGGAATGGTCTCGTGATGTAATTTAATAACATCACTGTGTTTTCCCCGGACTAATGTCCTTTGACCTTTGGTTTGTGACAAGTAATACCAGTTTACTATTCATGAGATAATATAAAATGTCCACCAAAATACATCAACTCGTGTGGATCCCTTTAAAAATTATATGGTGAACCATTGTTACGTAAACCCTATAAACTCATGAAGGTGCTTGAAAGTGGTGCAGAGAGGAATAAGGCAGAAATATGTTGTGCTCATGGCTGAAATTGGAAAGAAATGGCAGAGCTCCGCTTCCTGCACTCTCCTGCATGTTCCTTAGAACTAGGAAGATGCCTGCGAGGCCGGCTTTTGTTCTGGGAATTGGTTACCCAAGCCTTGAAGTTTGGAGAATCCTTATCAAGCCGCCGTAAGTAGGACTCCAAAGCAGCACCATGGATAGCTCATGAGCAATACTGGTTCCTCCCTGACTGCTTTTTCAAATCCAATTGGTAAAGTAGAGTGAACATATAATTTATGATCCAGGCCTGGGGACCCTGAAGGCCAGAGGTGACCCCATGAATAATTTCACAGGACAACAGGCAGAGAACGAATGAAAACGGCACCCTACACTGTCACAAATAAACTAGAATATAGGGTCAACTTCCAAGGGGGCCGTATTGCTATCCACACTGATGAGCAGCTGAAGACTTGCTCTTCGTTCTCCAAAAAGTTGGGGTCACTGGTGCTTTGGACAGAAGTTCTTCACAACCAGGGTGTTCACAATGCTGAGCTGTGAGCCGGCTCCCCAGGGACTCTCTCATGCATGAATCTCCTTTCTCCAGGGCCTGCAGTGTGAACCAAGACCTGATTTTTTTCAAAGCCTATTGAGACACAATAATCATCATATATATTTATGGGTTAGGCGGGAACGTTCCTGTACGTGAGTATGTTGTACATAGATCAAGTCAGGGCAGTTAGCAGATCCAGCCCCTCAGATATTATTTCTTGTTGTGAGAGCTTTGGAATCTTCCTCTCTACCTTCTTGAGGGGCACAACTCACCGTTAGCTCTAGTCGCCCTGCTGTGTGCTAGGACACCAGTGCCTTTCCCCGCAACCAACTATAACTCTGAACTTGCTAACCAACCTTTCTCTCTCTCCTCTTCTCCTGTCTTTTCAGCCTCCAGTAATCACTCTTTGCTCTCAACTTCTTTGAGATCCAGTATTCTAGATTATATTTATGAGTGAGATTACTCAGTGTTGGTCTTTGTGTGCCTGGGTGCTTTTTCTTATCACCAAGTCCTCCAAGTTCATCCATGATGTGACAGATGGCAGGGTTTCCTCCTTTTGTGGGCTGAGTAATATTTCACTTTGTATACATACCGCAGTTTTCTTTGTGCAGACATGTGTTGGTGAAGAGGGAGGCTGCCTCCATGTTTTGAGTAGTGCTGTAATAAACATGCTAGGACCCACATCTTCCCAACATAATTACACAATGAAACTACGTAATTCATTTCCTTATCAAAGCCGCTACAGGATCGTGGGAGCTGATTGTTGTGCTGGGATTTGGCTTTGAGCTCTATATTTTCCTGAGGAGTGAACTAGAACCTTCAGGAATCAGTTGTTTAATTCCTTTGCGGGAACTTGTCTGAACTAGGCCCGTTGTCTTTCTGGGTCTAATTGTTCTTACTGCCTTCCTCTTACTCAAGACAAGTACAGATCCACATCATGCAGGACTCGACTCAGAAACCTGGAGTGACACAGCCCGTCCCTACCGCGCCATCTGGTCTGTCCCAGTCCTTTCTGTGACACTGACTTTGAGGGCTCCACTTTTCCAGCACTTCTAACCAAGACCATGGAATAGCCAGCACATGTTGGAGGCAACAGAACTCTTCCAACAAAATTCAGCTGTCAGTCCTTGATGAGTTCCACACCTTGCTTCTCCACTGTCGACACATGCTCACAGAAGTAAGCTGGTGGTCACATTAGGGTTCTGGAGTATGAAAAAGGGGGGGGCAATAATATGTGGTCAGAGGACAAGGATCCTCACGCACTTCTGGTCTTCGGGAGATCTCAGTAGGAGCAGGGGTGGCTCCCTGGCTGCTGTTGGGGTGGCCCCATGGGCATAGAGCGGCCTGAGGGTTGATGCCTGCCGAAGCCCAGTCCTGGTCCTGGGCAAGACAGGCTGGGAGGCCAAGGTGGAAGCTCTGGCGTTCAAGCCTGTTGAATTAGAAATTAGTTTAAAATGTGTCCCTACTTTAAATCTTTAATGGCTGCTGTATTCTCTGTGGATCTGATCAAAGGTAACCTGTGCCCCCCATTGTTATGCGGAAAAATTCAAGTGAGGTGTGATGTGTGTGTGTGTGTGTGTGTGTGTGTGTGTTTTCCCTGCCCAATTAATTTAACTCTCGGCTTTTAGATTTTAATTAAAGTGTCAGCTCTCATAAATATTCATCGAACACAGATAAGTTTCTGAGGTCATCAGGCCATGGGACAGGAGGGAGTGACACAGTGTATTTCTTTCTCTGCTGCAAATTCACTCTCTTGTGCATGAAAAGTGCTCTCCACCTCTGGGACTCTAATGCACATTGGGTTGAATTCATTCCATATGAATTTACTGAGGGCCAACAAGAAAGAGGTTTATATAGGGACCTGCAGATGTAGAGGGAGCCAAGGAATCTATATCCTCTTAGAGGCATGTCCTGCACATCTACCCAGGCATTGTTGAACTTGCACAGCAGCCCCATCTGCCAGTGTCTATATATTTTGGGTTTATACATCCATAGTGAAATACACACACACACACACACACACACACACACACACACACACACACACACACACACAGAATGCATGTGTGAGGTGTGGTCGCAGTACACAAGGAGTACTGAAATTTAAAATTGATTTCAGGAAAAGATACATTGCCAGAAATCATGCTCAGTATGGTCCCCTTACTTCTGACCTACTCATTCCACCACTCTTACCACTTTCTCAAGCAGTTCTGGACACCCTCTTTCCAGAGTGTCTTTCAAAGATGTGAGAAAAAGAAAATACAGTGGATACCACTTCCAAGCGCCACCCTGTGGAAAGGCAGGTACATAAAGACATGGCAGTGTTGACCTTGTTCGCCATAGCTGCCACTGGGTGACTTCTGGCTCCTTCCCAGAGTCAACAGGACCACGTAAAGTTTACGTTTTGAGTTGACTGAGGACACTGAGTCAGCCGTAACAGCACAGCTAAAGCTACTCCTGAAGGAGGACTTCCAGAACTGTTTCAGAAGGTGAGTTTAAGATGAGAAGAGTGTTTTGAAAGGGACCAGTAGCAATCTGTCTTTTATTATAAAACATTTTAAAAGTATGAACATTGGCTATGTATTTTTTTTTTCATGGCCCCATATAAAAATTTTGCTTCTCTACAGTAAGTGTATGGTTGTACTCACACAAACTACAGGACGACATAGTTACAGGTGTAACACCCTACAGGGGGAGGGCTGTGAATTGGGGAGAAGTTAGGGCTCCAGGAGTATTTAAGAGGAAGTTGCAGCGGTGCTAGAACTCTACTTACCCATTCTTCTGGGTGCCTTTTAATTCAGTCGTTTGGGATAGATAGGTTAGGTTATGCAAACAACTTTTCCCTAACCCTAGTGGTTTCGGCACAACAGCTTTATTGTAACCCATATCTCCTTTCCACCATGAGTCACGGGAGCCTCTATTCCCAGAGTTTATTGTCTGGGACCCAGAATGACAAAGAAGCCACTGCCTAGGTCACTCCTGGACCACGTGTTGGTTAAAACAGAGAACATGGGAAGCTGGATTTGTCTCTTGGAGAGTCTTCATGAAGTTGGCAGCCAGACGGCCACTTCCATGTCACGGACAAAGCATGCACATACTTGGGGCGAGGAGGTGCGCACAGCCACGCCGTAGAGAAGGTGCCCAGGAAGTGACTCCAGGGATGGGACTGTCTGTGAAGTCGGGTTGTGTGGTTTTTCTCGAATGACACGAATCACTTGTGTGTTGAGAGAGAGAGAGAGAGAGAGAGAAAGAGAGAGAGAGAGAGAGAGAGAGCCAGTACAAATTAGAATGAGGTGTAAGTAATGCTCATCTCTGTGTCTCTAGAGCCTGGCTGGGGGTGGGAACACAACAGGTGAAGTGAGTGCTGACTGAGACAGAGAAAGGGAAGAATGAGTGAGGGAAAGCGAGAATGAAAGAAAAGGATGAAAGAATAAAGGAGAAAAAGAAAAAAGAAAGGGAATATTGTTAATAAGCCCAGATGAATCCCATTCTGAAGCTTTCTGTACGATCTCTTTTGACTACAGTATTCATTATTCTAGGGTGAATCCAAGAATATGCTTCTAGGGTAAATTCTATTCTTCTAGGTAAAATCCAGGTTGATAGCCTCATTATCTAAAATGGCTTCTTACCGAGAGGGATTTCTTATTTCTCTGTGACTCTCTCATCTGACCTGCCGCCCACCCAGCTGCACCTGGGGCCTCGCTAGCAGCCAAGGGGAGGAGAAACGAATAACCTCCTCCGGTCTCTCTGAGCTGCCCGTGCCTGCCCCCATCGTGGCCGTGGTTTGTGCGCGACTGTGCTCCGCCCTCTCGGGCCTTTTCACAGCGACTGTGCTGTGGCTCTAACCTGGCTTTGGCCCTCCAGGTTCTCCATTTAGTCAGAAGAAAAGCCCAGCAGAGTAAGCAGAGGGCCGGAGGGGCCGGAGGCCTAGAGGGGTCCACCCAGGCTGCCACAGGTAAGGCAGGGATGCGAAGCTCCGCGGGCCCCACGAGGGCAGGAGACACAGTGAAGGAGGCTGTGAGGGCAGATTCCGGCTCCGTGGGGTGACACCCACCCACACTGTTTACCCGTGAGTCCCCACTAAGGGAGGAGGCAGTCCTATGTGGGTAACACGGTCTCTCTTCTTCTGAGTGTCACATGAGTCCCTTAGAAACACTGCAGAAGAGAAAGAACAAGTTGTCATTTAAGCTTGGGCTGAGTGACCAAACAGTGGGTTCCGAGCGACAGAGCCAAAACTGCCCGTGGTGTTGTCCGAGCAAGAGGTTTCCTGCTGCATTTGAAAGTATATACTGTTGTGTTAATGGAGGAAGTGGGCCGGATGGGCGGCTGTAGTTACCATACTGGCTGCGTGGAAACTGTAGCACATTGTGTGGGCCTGTGACAGCAATTTCTTCTACATCTGTTAAGCGGAATCCCGATAATACTGATGTGTCTATTATTTTGTGCTTTCTTGCAAGTACAGGAGAGGGATGCTATCACACTGCGCTGCGTACGTCAGCGTCTCCTGTGCTGTGAACTAGTTCTAACACTGGTCAAGTGCGTGTTGCCATGGTTGAAGAGGGATGAGGCAGCTTCCTAGGGGCAGCAGAAGCAGAGGAGAGCGGGTGATGGCAGAAGCTGTAGCCTACCATAATTCACTTTGAAAGGCTCTACAGATTCATTAAGGCCAGCTGAAACATGAAATGCTCCGTGCCAAGTAGCAGGCACCCTAGTAGTGCTGTGTGACAAGTATCTCCAACGTTCACTGGCTTACAGTGTGAGTTTATTACTGCTTGCAAGATCACAGGTCCATGAACTCCTGCTAATCTGGGCTGGAGTTAGGTTCATGACAGATCTGGCCGTGTCTGAGGTCCACCCACGTTGGGCAAGGATTTGTGGGAGGGTTGGCTGATAGGGGTTCTTTAACCCCTTGATCTTTGATCCAGAGGAGGCTGATCTAAGTTTTAATTTATGCTGGAGTCTGAATTCCAAGCAAAGCAGAAGCTTGAAAGACTTCCCCAGCCACGGCCTAGTCAAGGGCCACTGTTACATGTACTGTATTCCGCAGACCACAGCCAATCACAAAAGGTGATTGGTCGGAGATTGGGCTACCGGGGAGCCTTTGGTGGCAGGATTCTGAGGAGTAGGGAGGGAGTCATCCCTGGGTCCTGCCCTACAGTGGGAAGGACAGGGAATTTCTGCTACAGGGCCACCAGAGAGAGGCCTAGAGGGGTAGGGACTGCCAGGTGGTAACTGGCAGGGAGAAACTGGTAAGTCCCAGGATGTATGCAGATGGGTCAGAGGCCTCTCTGACACATCCATCCACACTGGGCCTGCTAAGACCTCTCTCTGCGCCCTCCGTATGAGGTTCTAATAGACCTCAGGTTTCAGCTGAGGCGCAAACCTCTCGGGAGAGTCTCTTCTTCCTTGCAGTCTGTGTTTTGCCCTGGATACAGGGAAAAAGTGTGATCAATTCTGGAAAAGAAAAAAATTTCCAGATACCTGCAGTGGGAAGCTAGGCAGTGTTGCTTTATCCTGTTCTGAGGTGGTTCTTTCTCTCCTCTGTTGTTTTTGAGCTATTTTATAAGTGCAGATAGTGAGTACTTTCAGTAAATTTTCTTGTTCATAAAAAGGCAGCTTTTGCCCACTGGAGATTTAGTTGTTTATTACGGAGATTTTTCTAGCATTGCGTGTACTAAGTCCATTTATCCAATTATTCCTGGCTAGCCTCTACATTGTCTGCTTAGCACCGCCTTTTAACTAATTGTAGCATCTCGCTTGCTTTCTCGTGGTTTAGGGATTTGAATAAAACAGTTGATATATGTTTGGTTTAAATCTGTGTAAGGATTCTGATTGTACCCCTGTCTGATCTCATTTGCATGTGCATGTGTGTCTCCATCTCTGATCATTTTTCTTTTCCTTTTTTATAGAAATTATCTTTCAGCATATTGATAAGCTGTGTCATGTGGAAGCAAAGTAGTACAAGGGAGAGTTTGATGGCCTCGTCTAAACAGAAATTGGTCATCCTGAACGTCTTGTTTCACATCTGTACTTTTGCTTAGGAAATGAGCTAGAAGGACATTGAAAATCTGTACCCTAAAAACTGCCATGGTTTTTGACACTTGAAACCTTCCCAGTCCTGTAACCAAAGAAGGCAGCGATTTAGACGGCTTCCCTCCGGTGAGTTCAGGCTGCAGAGGAGATGAAAGGCGTTTCATAGTTTATTTTCTCATGAATTCTGCATTGTATGTAAATTATTGCAAACTCTATATCCCAGTCCTACTCCAAATGCTCCGTTGGGGAATGATGGTCACTGACATTGTCACTGGACAGGTACCGGGAATTTCTCCAAAGCAGAAACGGGGAGGGGGCCACAACTCACCTTGCCATTAATATGAATTGGAGATTTGCTGGCTTTTGTCACAGGAAGTGTTGGAGACGTGTCTGTGAGAGGCCTGAAGAGGCTGATTAGGCAGAATGTAGAGTACACGGTCATAAGCATGAAGGATGGGCTCTTGAGGGCGCCCCATGGTCAGGGGCGGGGGGCCTCTATATCGCCGTGGGGGTGTCTTTTGGATCTAGGTGGTGTATTCCTACTGTGTGGGATCTAGCAGGTGTGTGAGGATGCAAACCACTTGCCTGTTCTGAAGCTCTGAATTACTGCCTGTTTTCTGTGTGAGCCATGCCCTTCATAGGCCCAGGCTTGTTGTGTCTTTGTGACATGTAGGGATTTGGGTGCAGAGTAATGTTTTTGGAAGGGAGAAGGCTTGAGTCATTTTTGAGTTCTCAAGCTGCATCATTTTTTTCAGTTTTGTTTTTTCTTTAAAGTACAATTTTTAAATGACAATTTTTCCTCACCTCCTTTGTACCTATCTTTCTTTCTCTGTCCTACCTTAAAGCCATCCCCTGCTGAGGAAGGTCCTCACGCATATGGAGTGCGTCCGGGTGGATTCGGAAGTGTTATAAGGTCTTCGGAATCTCTCAGGTGGCGCCTCTACCTGCAGCAGCTGTGCTCATGGGTGAGGAGACTTAAACTGCACAAAGACACACAGGGCCAGGTGGCATTCCGGTGGCTGTCACTAAGTTCTCAGACAGCATCTTTCCTCCATCTTCTGACAGCAGCCTGAAGTTAGGGGGACAGATGCTCCCTTGAATTCAGGGACTCACATCCAGAGCCCCAGGGAGGGGCCCAGCCCCAGATCCGGCCCGTCAGCAGACCTGGGCCATGTGCCTCTGCGGACTGTGCCAGAGCTGGACGCGCGGTCAGGTGGAAACCTGAGCTTTTGCCAACACTGGTGAGATAATCTCCACTTCTGTCTCTCTTCCTCTGTTGAGGATGTGATGCTTATAGGACATCTGCTTTCCACAGACAGCTGGCTTGCCTGAAACCCTCATGGCCGAGAAAAAGTCAGATGCACGTGGTGCAGAACAGGCACATCTGACAAGTAGCCTGTTGTTTTTCTTTGCCCTTTGTGTGCGTGTGCGTGTGCGTGTGTGTGTGTGTGTGTGTGAAGAGCTGTCTTGGGCTATATACAAAATATATAATACAGTTAATGTACCTCTGTAAGTCTTACAAGATCCTTTTAAATTTTTCTTATTGTAACAATGAAAAAATTTAAGATCAAAACCAAAAACCACTGGGGCGCAGTTTGGACACATCTGAATCAGAGTCACAGCTGAGCCTCTCCAGCCTCTCCTGGAAGCTTTGGTCTCTCCTCGCGTCAGCTCTGGTTGTGGCCTTTCAGGCTCCTGTAGTTCGTGGTGAGAACGGAGGCCTGGGGAGGACAGAGCCCAGATTCCTGCCTCTCTCATTTCCTTTGTGCCTTAGCCCAGCAACGTTTTTTCAGGCAGATCCGCCGGCCTGCAACCTGTGTCACAGATGCTGTCCCACTCCTCAGGCTGAAGCATAGTGGATCGTCCAGGTGCCCTAGAGCCTGGCGCCAGTGCCTCTTGCCCGGTAGAGGTGGGTTTTTCATGGATGGCATCCTTTGGTCTTGGGTCCCACACTGATGCAGGCGGTGCCTCCAGGAAAAGAGAGTCCTAACTCCTAGTAGATTCAACACGTGGGGCCCCCTGCACGCTAGAACAGATGGCCAGTTGCTGCTTTGATGGAAGCCAGGGGAGGTTGTTGGCTTACATTTTAGGGAGAGATTATAAAAAGTTACGATTCTTCAAGCGCTAGAATCGTATGCAGTATAATGAGATGCTCAGAAGTTGAGTCTCCGTGGACTGGGGCGAAGAGAGAACAAAGTAGATTGCAGTCCCCCGTTCCCCACTCGATTTTTGGAGGCAAACAGTTACTAAATGGAAGAGCCAATTGATTTACCAGAGCCATATATGACTTGTTTATTCCTTATCTCCAAGTATCATGCTCTTTGTGTCTCTCACATTCACACACACACACACACACACACACACACACACACACACACACACAGAAGTGAGCTTCAATAAGTTCAATTTGTTTATAATAGCATTCAGAGAAACACAATGAGCTACATCGGCATTGCTTAAGCAATCCCAAGTGTGTGTTTTATTCTTGGTTTGTTTCTCTTTTCTTCGTTGTTTTATCAACAGCTCTTGGGACGAAGACTCTCTCTCTCCTTGATCAAAGATGAGCTAGGCCCTTCCGAGCGCTTTTTCAGTAAGGCCCATGGGCATCACAGATCTTCAGCCTGTGCAGCGTCCCCACCCCCCACTCCAAGAGGCCTGAATAATGCCTGCCCAGTCGCCACCAGCTCAAGGACGGCAGCCTGCTCCCACTCAGGAACAAAAGAAAAACAAGGCGCAGTTATTGCTAGAATGTGACACGCCACAGCAGTATCCATAATTATTTGATTTTCACAATTCATGACATACTCTTTCCCTTCATTTTTTTCTCAGAGTTTTACAGCACCTGCTCCCTGTTTCTTTCTGGTCCTCACGCTGGAGCCCTGGCTTCCCTTCCCTGAGAGCATTTTCTTTAGTCAGTTGTCACTGGTCACTCCAAGTTCCCTTTTTGTCCCTTTAAAAGGAAAACCATCTCTCGGCCTCCTCCCAGTTTCGTGCCTGAGGAATGCCTCCTTACAGGACCTGGGAGCTCCTGGAGAGGATTCGTCAGGAAGGTCCTTGCCTCAAGTCTCTCTCTGTAGAGGCCGCAACTGATAAGCTCCACTGTCTCTTCTTCAAGAAATGAGGTTACATTGAAGTTGAGAAACATATTCATAATGAACCAGTGGTTTTTTTTTTCTGTAACAAGAAAATGGTCCTTTCACCGTTCTTCATGGTTTTCACGAAGGCTCAAGACCACAGGGAATGATGGTGGTGGTGGTGGCGGTGTGCTGATGGGTCCTCAAGGAGGGTGACAGTGGTAAGAGCGGTGTCGGGACATTCTGATATCTGTTATGTAGTAACCAGGACCGGGAGGAGGTGCGTCTCCGAGTTCTGATGACGAGAACCAGCAGCTTCACGTGGGGTCTCATTGACATGCCAATTCTTGGCTCACAGGGCAGTGACTTACTGTAGCATAACTTGATGGGAGTGGGCTGATCCCAGAAAGGTGGGTTTCAATACCCCATGAAATGATGCTTCTGCACGCGTTAGTTTCAGACGAGGCAGCTGAGGCAGTATGGTAACCGTCCCTAACTCCCAGTGACTTAATATAGTCAAGGTTGAGCGCTTGGTCACATTATAGTTCCTGAGGGGTCAGCTCTGGGCTGACGCTCAGGACCTAGATGAATGGAGAAGCCTCATCTGGATTGCTCCTGGTGGCAGTGGCCGAGGGAAAGAGAAAGGGCCCAATCACGCCCCTGCCCTGGCTCTCCACCTTCCAGCCAGAGGGACCAATCACTGACAGGACGTACTGCATGACCAATTGCGTATTCAGCAGTGCATTGCTGCACAGTAGAGAATAGTCCTGTAAACACGTCAGTAGTGTCCTTGGGCAGTTGTGTCCTCGTAAGAACATCGCAGAGCACACTTTTGCAAGCTGTGGCAGCCACCGTGGCCTGTGTGTGTGGTGTGTCCTCTGCTGCAACATTACGTGACATATGACCGCACTGTTTCCCTGTCTGGGATACCTGTCATACCAGCTCTTTCCTACTTCAACTCAAAGTAACTCTCTGGCAGAGAGAGGATAAAAAGGACTCTATACTGATGAGCGCTTGCATTTTCTTTTTTCTTTGAATATTTGAATCTCCTCTAGCTCAACTAGAGATAAATCCTGGCGCTGCTAATTCCTCACATAAAGTTCCATCTGAGTTTAAATGGATGACCGTGTTTACTCCACTCAAGACACTCTTTCATCACCATCCTATAATTATAGTGAACAGATACTTTGGCTGGTTTTATGGAAGTGGCGTTCATAGGAACAATGAAAAGCCCCACTTGACCCTCCTTGAAGGATGTCTGCTTCAGAGAGAGCTGCCGGTGCGTCGGAGCTTAAGTTAATCACGAGTCTTATGAGATGACCCAGGAGAAATAATAATTTAAAAAAAGGCCGTGGAAGGACTGATTGAGATATACGCAGAGGTTCCTTTTTATTTTGCCGAAAGTCGTGTTTTGTCTTCTTCCTTTACCCCGAGGACGCCATGCTCGGCGACCGAGAGGGCCTGTTCAGACCCTTAGGGACGTCCGCACACACGCGTCGGGCCTGTGCTTGCACACGCCGATCGGGGAAACTTTTCCAAAACAATTTCACTCTTGTTTCTGCATCTCACCCTCCTTTCTTTTCTGAGCTTCTGTTGTGCCTTGTAGAGTAGGGGGATGGTCTCAGCCTCCCCTCCCCTCGTTCTGACCTTTCGTCCAAGGAGCAGAGGTTCTGTGCTGGGCTGAAACATGTGGTCCTACAGGTATGGGATAAGCAGGTGTTCCTACACACAAGAGTCCTATGCCCAGAAATACTGAGGACACTGTTTCTCGATACACACATTGACTCTTGTTTACTGACTATTTATTTTCTGCACTTTGCATTTGCTGGGTAATTCAGTGGTTATACAGGTGATGAACTTGCTGGCACTTTAAAATTTAATTTTTATTTCTCAAATCAGCAGGTAAAATTACATATATTTGTCACATACATGACACTTTGAAATATATATATATATAGTGGAATTGCCAAATAGAATGGATGAACACACACAGGTGTTGTTTTTGTTTTTATGTAAGAGACCTGAAAACTACTCTCTTAAGTTTTTTTTTTTTTTTAGATGACAGTATGTGCTTATTTACTATGGTTGCCATGATTTACAATAGATTTCTTGATCTTATTTCTTCTATGTAACTGAAATTTGGCAATCTCTCACAGTTTTGGTGCCAACTTTCCTGCCAACCCAGAGTTTTGTCGACTGGAAATCAAAGCCTCAGAAAGGCCCAGGTGCCAACATCTGGCATATCTGCACATGAATTCTCAAAGAATCCCTAAATAACAGAATAAGCCACAACTTGGCCCAATATCTTCTTGTGTATTCAAGAATTCAAATCTAAAATATTAAATGACCCCAACTCATATTTAGGAAAGTCCTTTTGTACTGAGTTGTGTGCTAACTCTTCCAGTGACATCAGGGGAAGCATACCACTTGGTGCTAGAATATCATTAAAATTTTGCAGACACTAGCCAATTTTTTTTTTTTTTAAGGATTAGTCATTGGTGAAAAGGGTTACAAATTGTAACATTAATATGTTTACCAACTTTTTACATTCTGTATTAGGGAAGAGTTTTTTTGTTAATGTTGGTAATCATTTTCATCTGAACAAATGAATATTTTCTTCTTAATAAGTAAATTGAATTTGTGATTACTTCATTTAGTCATGTCAGGGAAAGTTAATAAAGCTTGAAAATCACTGTACCTAAAACATCGTGTGTGGGGACGGAACAGCTACAATAGGAAAGAAGACAAATACGTAAAGGGATCTTAATTTAGAGATCTACCTATCACGGGCAACGATGTTTTAATGTTCTGGGTTGCGCCAGTTGGAATCTGGGAGAGTCACCCACCGCAGAGAGTAAACCCATTTACCAGATAAAAATTCTGAGGTATTTAAATCAAGTCTCAAATGCAGGTGTGAGTTGAGCTCACCTGAGCCTGGCTGTCCACACAGGGGTCGTTGCTGAGCTCAAGCCCTTCCTTGGCCGGGTTGCGTCCTGTGATCTTCTGCAGGCCGTGAGAAGTCTGAGATGCAGGCCCTTCTCTTTCCCGGACTATCTTCAGGGTTAAAGCAGATGACGTATACAAGGTGCTACATATTGAATTTGTTCCACCTAAAGATTACAGCAAATTTAAAACGATAACATTTGGGGCATCTTGGCCCTGAATTTACTAGATATCTGATCCTGGCCACATCATTGGATAGAACTATAAATGGTAAAGATAGGAAGATGGATGGAGGGATAGATAGGTAGGTAAGAAGAAATGCAGGTATTGGTAAGAATTTTCAGGCACAGGTTGGAGCAAGTGAAGCCTGGTAAGTTTCTAGAAGGAATAAATGAATTAGCAGACGTCGTGTCCAGCACTGTATATGGGACAAGTAGGTGACTGCCATTTTCCAAACTCAGAGTGCTACCTCTCTAAGTACACACACCTTTTATTTTAACACTGCAGCTTGTTGACATGCTTCTTTGTTGAGCAGTGGAACCTCATGACAGACTCACATGACGGTGTGTCCAGAGGTCGCTGGGTAAGGACACCCTGCCCTGGGGAAGGTCACACAGTGTGCTGGACACACAACTCATCCTACATAAATGACACAGGGCTTTGTTTACCAAGGAACTAAGCATAAATTTGTCCAGAGCCACAGAGTCCGATTATTGTGACCCTGCATAATTAAACCAAATTAATGATAATAATAACAACATGCATAATTTTAAAAAATCATCCACCAGCCTAATCTGAGTAACCTCAGATATTTTGTTTCCTTCCCTGCCCCCCACGGCTCTCCTAGTTTGGGCTGCTAAAGATTGCTCCTTCACAGGTGAGCTAATTGAGGTGCCAAGGTGAGATCAAACGCTTAAGAGGTGGAGCCGGAGGTGTCACCTCCAAGCTGACTTCAGAACTGGAGTCTGAAATCTTTACGTTAGGTTATTTCCATTAATATGTGATGGGAAGCCCAGGGAGCGCTGGCTTTGCTATTAATCAGAGGGCAATGTAAACCTTCCAAGTGCAGCTCAGCACACCAAAATTTAGGAAAAATAGGTAGATGTAACAGTGGAGATACACGGATTTGATCTGTATTCATCGATCCACCTGTATATAAAACCCACGGACACACAGGTGGGTAGGCAGAAATACAGATATGCACGTAGAGAGAGGCAGGAGAGGCGGATGTAACGGCGTACTTCCCTGTCAGGCTGTGAGACTCGCCCTCCTCTTCCCAGCATCACCACCCTTGTTCATTTCCAGAGGGAACCGTAGCTTGCGTTTTCTGGCATGGTCATTAAACAGCTCTCATGATTTGTTTTACCAGAGAGGCTCTGCGGTACAATTTTGACTTGTGATTGGCATATTGCTCCCTTAAATCTTTCAGACTTTTCCTTTACTTTCTCAATGCCAATGTTAAGTTCCCCCAAAGAATTGAGCTACATCCCTCATCTATTTTTTTTTTTTTTAATTTTTGACTTTAAAGCAGAGTCTTGTTAGGTTGCCACATTGCCCAGGTTGGGCTCCATGTTGCCATCTCCCTGCCGCAGGCCCCCAGAGCACTGATTAGCTGGAGCCCACGTATGCATAGTCTTTGAATCCTGACTGATGAAGGGTCTCTGAGCTCAGTTCTGAAGTAAGGGAGATGGTGGAGCAAATTCTCTGCGGATGGGATCCCCTCAGACTCCAATACGTGGGTGAGAAGACGCATGGGGTATGCGGCGTCGAGTGTTGGTCTTCAGCCTGGTAACGCCCAGAACCACAGGACCTGCTTTTCAGAATCAGGCCTTGGAATGACCCCTTTGGTTGGGAAGAGGAGGTTCCAGTAAACTTTGGCTTTCAATAAACTTCTCATGTCCTGTGTCCTAGCAAAGCTTGAATACGAGGCCGTAAGGTATCTATAGATTTATTATTCACGATCTCTAGAACATGAATGGGAGGCTAAATTGCGTGATTAGTGGATTTACTGCTGAGAAAATTCACCAAATATAGCAAATTCACACTACCCCACTGCCTTTCAGGAGCGGTAACATTAGCTGTAGCAAATAGTGTGAGACCCCAGAAAGATAATTGATCTTTCCTATAGGTCTAAAAGATGAAGTCTGTTCCAAAAAAAAAAAAAATGTGTTTTACAGCTGTGTGATTGAAAGTGCCCGCCTCGCTTCTGTTATAATTCCAGCTGGTGGGAGGCCTTGCTAGCCCTGCTCTCGGTAGGTCCAGCTAGGATAATTGTAAGGAATGATTACCTGCTTATCAAAATGCTCTCGCTGTCACCAGGGTAGAACAGGGCCACGTCCTTAGCAGCAGGGAAGGTGATGGCAGTGAAGTCAAGAAGATGGGAACAACTCTCCTGTTTGCCTGAAAAAACAACAAAAAAAAAAACCCCGGTGGGCAAGAGTCAGAGGAAGCCATAAAGGTAGTTCTACACCAAGGGTCACACAGAGTGACTGTCACAATTTGTAAATGAGTAGTGGAAAATAAGGGCCAGAGGTAGGAGCAGGGTCTGCATGCATACGCAAGCGTGTGTGTGTGTGTGTGTGTGTGTGTGTGTGGTACGGGTGATGGAATCCAGGGCCTTTCTACTGAGCTGCATCTCCATTCCCAGCCTATTTTTATTTTTCATTTTGAGTCAGGGTCTTACTGAGTGAGTAAGTTGCCCAGGATAGGTTTGACCTTACTACCTTCCTGCCTCAGCCTCCCACAGCACTGGGAGTGGGGGCTTGCACACAGTGCTTAGCTTGTGCCCATTTTGAAAGGATGACCTGTAGCAGATAGGCGCTGGCTAGCTTCCGTCGGAAGGCTGCCCGCGGAAGCACGCTTTCCCAGGGCTTCACTGTGGCCCCCACAGCAGAGCGTGCTACCTTCAGCCCATTAGCTCTTCATGCGCTCAGGCCTTTGGGTGCTCCTTTGTATTTTTGATTATTTTTTTTTAATTATGAGCAACATAAAGTTTTTACTCACATATAAACATTAAAGAATGCTTTTCCACTGCATGTGTAGGATAGCAGTGATTATGTTACTAAATAGTTCTCAGTTGTGAACCGGACAATGTACTAAAATCCCCACCCTGTTTCATCTCAACGTTGCGACCTTTTCAGAAGGAAGCTGTTCAATATGTGTTAGCAATCCCATTTTGTAGACTGGGAAGTGGAAACTGAGATGCAGGCTCTGAACAGCCACACCGCCTTGCTGTGGGTTCAAACACGGTGCCGGAGCCACGGTGATTATACCAGGGGCCCTGAACAGTCACACCAGGCAGGCTGTGGACGGGAGCCTCACAACTTTCTGTGACTCATTTGCTCAAAGCGCTAACTTTTTAAAGGTCATATCAAAGACATTAGGTCGCGGGCTTAGAATAATTTCCAAGAGGGAAATTTCCATTAGCGATTAAGCACCTTGGGATCATTCTTTAATTTAGCTCATTTTTAATTTGTAATGTCTTTGCAAAGTCAATAACCAAAGGAGAAATTCTTATTCCTCTTCTTAAATGGCTTAAATTATTTTTTTAAAATAGCATTTTGTTTTTTTGCAGCAGCTAATTCCTCGAGTTTTAATATTACTACTCCATCTTTAATCTTTTCACTGAATTGCCTGATGACAATTTGCATATCATTATAAATAATTAGCTGCAAATTTCACTAGTAAAGCTCAGCTTGAAACGCTGACATTTTCTCCAAATGGCTGGCTTAATAAGCAAAATTGCGTTTATTGATCCAAAGTTAAGTAAATATTTGGTGAGATCTGTATACCCAGCTCAGGAGACCCCAGAGTTACCTGGGGCTGGTGTCACACTGTGCAGAGCTGTTGTCGTGAGCTCATCTTTCTCCTTACACGTGGTTGTGAGCGAATGTCAGTGTGATGAAACCCGGATGGTCTGTTTAGTGATGCTACACAGGATCTTTTTCCCCCTTTTCTTCTGGGATCATTACCTATGAAGGAAGTAAATGACAGGTCTCCTAAATGAAAAGTAAGTTAGTTTAGTGTAGGGCCCTTACAGCAGCGTGAAACACCCCAGTCACCTGTTTCTGATTTTAGAAATGAGGAGTACGTCGTGACTTGTTAGTATAACCGTACACAATTCCATCTTTCGTTTCCGCTCTTTGTATTTTTTGTGGTGCCGTGGATAGGACCTAGGGCCTTCCCGCTGTGCTGCAGCCCCAGCTCTCTCTTTTTTTTTTTTTTTTTGGCGGGGGGGCGGGGTGGGTGGATGTTGATTTTGAGACAGAGTCTTAACTGAATCACCAAGTTGCCCAGGCTGGACTGGAACAGGAGTTCCTTCAGCACCAGCCTCCCCGAATGCTGGGGTTATCCACCTGCCGCGCCAGGCCGGCCGGACTTGTTCCGGTTCTATCTACTGGTCCGTAAGGATGGGAGACGCAGGGTGCACACGGACTTAGGGCAGCTGTGGGAAATCAGGAGACCCTGGGCTCATGTCGTGCGAGGAACTGAGTCCTGACGGTTCCTATTTCAACGTGCCTTTCCTAGATGATGACGTACACACACCAAGGAGCAATTCCAAAGTGACCTTACCATTCAAAAAATGAAGAAATGGTTTTTTTTTTCCTCTCACTGCTTAATGAGTTCTGAGCGTAAATGTGGACATAGACTTTAAAAACAGAGCCCACATCAGCCTGTTAAAATCTTTTGCCCTGAGCTGGGCTCCGTCGCACTGGAAACAAGTTCAAAGCTTCTTCCTTCCATGCAGTGTTACTTCTTATCTAAGGTCTTTTTATTGTTTATTTCTTTTGAGACAGGGTCTCGCTCTGCAGCCCAAGCTGGGCCTGAACTCACTATGGAGCACAGGCTGGCCGTGAACATACAGCGGTCTTCCTGTGTCAGGCTCCTGGGATTATAGGTGTGTGCCCCGTGCACAGCTTACGTGGTGCTGGGGAATTGAACTCAGGACCCCACATTTGTACACAAGAGCTTTAACGGCTGAGCTCTATCTCGGATTTACAAGCCACTCAGATCTTTTACCGACCACACCAATGCCTTTTAAGCACATCTGCTCTTTTGAAATCAATAATCCATTAGTTCAATGAATTTTTGGCTCCTTTCCATCTGAGAAATGCTGGGTCTTTCTGAACAGTTTCAGCTGGCCGCTTTGTGTCCTTGACTTCCGGCCAGGTGTGAAGGACCACTCGCTGCTCACATCATCACAGGCATGCGGTCAGACTGAAGTGTATTTTGGTAAAAACCCAAGCAGCTGAGATGGTAAAATGACATTTTTTCCCCTTCAAAGAAATTAATTCATTGCACATAGAATAATTCATTTGCCTTGGAAATGGGCAGAGCAGGTGCTGCAACTTTTGCCAATTAAATTGTGATCCTGTTTTCTGTAGCGTCCACTTTCTTTCCCTAATGATATCTTGATAGCAGAAATGCTGATGTACAATTATTTCACCATCTGGTTTTTTTCCTTGGGTTCCTCTTTTGTCATGACCATTTTAATGAGACACGGACCCCTCCCCCACCACCTGCTGAAAACCTAATGAGCAAAAATAGCAACTGCGTTGAGCGCATATACACAGAGCGCGTCTGGAAATTCTGCACATGGACAAATGCAGTTTTGCGTTGTGGGCCTGGATAATTGCTCTCTGCTCGACTTCTATGCTGTCATTACAATCAAAATCCCTTCTCTGGAAAGGCTAAAATGTAACACTCTCAAACGATCAAAAGCCAGAATGAAGAGAAACCGCATGAGATGTTAACGTGAGGCTAAATGAATTGTGAAAGCCACATAATTATAAATATTGCGGCGATATGTTATTTTCCAGTAACTAAGCTTCCATCGTTGTCTCTGTGCTCCATCTTTTCCCGTGGCCGCGAGGCACAGAGGAGCATCCTCAGTGGCGAGTCTAGATTACAGGTGTTCTCTTGACACCCAAGGTTTGCAGGAACTAATGGGGCTCATCCCAACGATGCAAGATTTTTTACTTAACGCAGTCAATCAAGTCCCATTTATTATCAAATTACGAAAGAAGAAAAATTGGACCATCTCAATAGATGCAGATGCAAACACGGGTCGCGACAGACTATTTACCCATAGCACGAAGTCACAGCAAATCAGAATCCAAAGATGCCCTCATCACCCGATGGGAGGCATTTGCAGAATTGCTACCGTTGGCAGCGTAGGTGACAGCAATTGATTAGTAATGCCTTATCCCCTGCAGGGAGAACACCACCAGCCGTACAGGAACTGCACTTGTTTTTACAAGCTTCTAGGTAATGCAATAAAGCAAGGTAAGTTGATAAAGAATGCAGAAATTGAAAAGACTGAGTACAGCTGTCTGTGTCTGTGGATAACCTGGCCATTCATCTAGAAAGTCCTAAGTGTTTTTACATGACACCAGAATTAATAAGCGACTTTAACAAAGTTGGAAGGTGCAAGACCAAAACACAGAAATCAACTACGTATTTACACACTAGCAGTGAGCCTTGGCGACTGGACATGGAGAGTGTGACGGGCCTTACAGAAGCAGCAAAACGTTAAATATTGGAGCATAGGTTAATCAAACAACGTACAAGCCCGTGCATTGAAACAGCCAGCCAGCAGTGCAAGTGCTGTGGGTCCACCGGCTTTGTTCATACACTGGCAGTTTCTTACTGTTCCGACCTTTGAACTACTTTTCTATGGTAACGATCGCAGCAACGACAGTAACCATAATGTACAGTTGTCACCCACGCGGAAGCCTGTCATCCCAGAGCCCCAGCAAGCTGAGGCTGGAGAATTCCCCACGTCCAGGCCTGGGAAGCTTAGACCCCAGGCAAGACGCTGTCTCAAATTTAAAACTGAAAAGGGTTTTCTACGAAGAACTCAAAAAGCAGTAGATACTGATGAGGATGAGAGGAATAAGAAGGCTTCTTACAGCGCTGGTAGGACAGTAAACTGGCACAACCACTGTGGCAGGCAGGGGAGTCCTCAAAACAAACAAACAAAAACACCAAACTGAAGATAGATGGTCTGTTTGACCTATCTGTACCTGTTCTGAGTATCTTTCCAGAAAGAGTTCAGTGATGCATGTATACCCGTGTTTACAACTAATAGTCGCTAAATCTTGGAAGATGCCAAAATATTCATGAATACATCCATAAATAATGACGATGTAGTGTGTGTACACAGTGGGGCACTACTCAGCCACAAAGACAGACATAGTTGGTCATTTGCAGATGGATGGACACAACTCGAGATCATTCTGTTTAGCGAGGTGAGTCAGACTCGGAAGGTTACATACTGCCTGGTTTCTGTCCTGTGAGAAGCCCAGAGTATAAATAGCTAAGAGTCAAGTGGGTGAGACGTTAGGAGTCGGGGGGAGGAGGAGAAGGGGAGGGGGCAAGAAAGGGGGAGGGGAAAGGGGTGTGATGTTGACATGTTGTGTAGGTGCAAGTTCAGTGTAACCACTGCGTACCGCGTTTATAACTAGTAAAAACATCAGAGGAAAAGTAAATGAGAAAGGGCCCGGGGAAGTAGCTCAGTGTGGAGACGCTGGGATTGGTCCCAAGCACCACAAAAATAAAGTATAATAAAACAATAAAATAAAATATTAATTTGTAAATCAGAAAGCTGCAGAACCCCGTATAAAATGGAGAGGAAGCGTTTTGTATGATGCCCGATAGGGAACAGACTCCTGCTGCTTCCTGTCTACACCCGACCTAACTGTGGTTCGGTAGACGGGCTCTGTTCGCTGGCAGATGCCGGGTACTAAGAACGATGCTTTGAACTGAATGGTCAGTGGATACGTCTGAAAAACAGCAACAAGCTAATTCCACCAACAAGTTCTCATGTAATTTTTTTTCACACATTCGAGGAGAATTTCGCTTAGTGCTGGGGCAGCTGTCTCGCACTGGTAGCCAGTTGTCCCAGGGTCGGTGTGGGGATGTGGCAGCTTTGATCGGTGGATTGGAAGATGAGTTAACTCGCACTGTAGGCATCTCACTCCCCGTCCTCTTTTTCTCCCCCGTAATTATTATTTTATTAGTATTTGCTTGGTGTTTGAGATACATAATTCCATTTGACTCACAGAACCTCAGCACACACAGATTTGTATCTTAGTCAGTGTTGCCTCTGAGATCGGTGCGACTCCTCTGGGTTGGGTCCCCCGAGTGGTCACAGTTAGCTCCACCGTCAAGACCAGTGAAGTTTGGGTCTTTGTCATGACTGCAAAATCGTTCTGTTTTGCTTCAACCCAGAGATTGATGAAATCTTTCCCTGCAGACCCAGATAGCAAAAATATTTGGATTTCTGGAGGCGAGGGTTTCGGCAGGGGCTGCACACTGCTGCTCTAGTGGCGTGAAACAAATCATCAAACAACACGTAGACCCGCAGCGATCTCTGTTTCCGTGAGACTTCTGTCTGGGACAGCAGTCCACGTGTTTGATTTGCCCCTGTAGGTTGCCTTTCTCCCCTTCAACCTACTGAGATTTGGGGTTGTGTCTACCACACAACAGAACCCAGGTGGACACACAGCGGTGCACTTCATAGCTGCAGCCTAGATGACAGACAAGGTGGTCTCTGGCCTAAGAAACACCCGCTGAGAAAGGCTGCTAAGCACCAAAGAGCAGGTGCTGTGGGACGGACCTCACCGGCGCCTGTCACCATCCAGCGTGAGAGTGTGAATGTCCTGTTCAAACACATTTTTTTTTTTTTTTACTATTTTTACTTTTCTTCTTCCCGATGCATTGGGGTGTTGTAATCTCGCTCATCCATGACAGGATCTAGCCTTTTGTATCTTGCCACACTTTTATTATCTCATCCACCACTAAAAGTGAACATTGGAGAACATCTAGGACCTGTTCACATCCAAACAACTCAAGGTCTCCTGATTGTGGGTGTGTATGTGGTCCTTCGAGTCACTTTTTTCTTCACATACAGAAATCACCTAATCAGCCAACAGATTTTGTTACTTGAGTCATTTGCAAGTAGCATGTTCTAAGTCACCACTGAGTTTTGAAGAAGTAGGTACGACTCATGGTATAGATTCTTATTCACATATTATCACCTTTTGTGTTATATTTCTTCATCCTCCTCTCCTCCTCCTCCTCCTCCTCCTCCTCCTCCTCCTCTTCTTCTTCTTCTTCTTCTTCTTCTTCTTCTTCTTCTTCTTCTTCTTCTTCTTCTTTCTTCTTTTCTTGAGACTGGGTCTCACTCTGTAGTCCAGGCTAGTCCTGAACTCACTGTGGAGATCAGGCTGGCTTTGGACTCATGACAGTCCTCTTGTATCAGCCTCCCGAGTGCTGAGATTACAAGCGTGTGCCGCCATACCTGACTTATGTGGTGCTGGGGAAGTGAAATTGGGTACTCAGTGCTTGCTAGGCAAGCGCTTTAACGGCTGAGCCATTCCTCCAGCCCTGTGTTATATTCCTAAATCTCTCGAAACAATTCCTGCAAGACAGCATGAGTGTTTATATCTCTATGGTGGGATTTGGTGCAATGATTACTTTTTGCTGTAATTTTTTTGTTTCTTCCAGATTTTCTCCAATTAGCACATATTAAATTTGTATGAAAATGAATTTGTTTGAAGGGAAACGCATCACCATTGTTATTCCTAGCAAGTCCTCTAATTATGGGGCAGATATCGCACACGTCGCACTAAGCTGCACATGACTGGAACAGCCAGAACTGCCCCTCAGAAGTGCCAGGGCTGGTTAGCCATGTCTGCTACGGATTCAGGATAGATGAGCCAAGCTGTGGCTGGAGTTGATGTCCCTGAGCCCAGGATCCAGCCGCTGTGATCAGTCAGTGATGCCTGTGCATCTGTACTGACGCGGATAGAAGAGAAACTGAATAATTTTTATGTTGCGGAAGAGTTCCATGCTCGTGGAGTGCCCAGAAAGGCAGTAACGACAGACCCTCTGTCTTAAAATTCTTCCTACCCCGCGCCTAGCACTTGCCACTCAATCCACCCATGCTACGTGTCCCCACCCAGTGAAACAAGGGTTACCTTTGAGGAAGTAGCTAATGCAGTTCGTATCTCCTTATAAATAGCACTCAAGGCAATATTAAAAATGTAACTGCACGTCTACTCACGTATGCAAATCATGTTTCCGGATGATAAATTGGGGAATTAAGCTCATCAGATCAATCCTAAGCTAAAAATTATATGATTAATCCTTACTTTGCTTTCCTTTAAGCCACAGACAGACTATCAACCATTTGAATCTGATTGGTTGCTCCGTGAATTGTTGAAGGAAGGCAACGTGTTAGTTTTTACATTTCTAAATATCCCTTTTACATAATAGATAAGGAACTCGATTACCTAGATAAATGGGCCTTAAGCGTAATCCCTCCCGTGTACATGGTGTTTTGTTGCCCTTTGCGGTTGTCTCTTTTCTGGGGCATTTTGACATTGTAGTTGATGTAGGTAAACTCTATGCATTCAGCGAGTGCAATTTTGACTTACTATATTTATCGAAGTTTTGGCTTACTATGTTTAAGGTCACAGAAGCATTACTACAGTCAAGATAAAGAGCGTGCCTCTCTGCCCAAAAGGTTTCTGGTGTTGTCTTGTAATGCTCCCTTCTTGTCTAGGCCACCATTGAATGACTTTCTGTCACTAGAGGGGTGCTACATTCTTAAACTTCTATGCAGATGCGATTTTATAAGACGTGACTCTCTCAGTCTGTTTTCTTTTACTCAGTGGGGTTACCTGGATAAGCGTTCACATTGGGTGTCCCAGTGATCCACACCTGCCCACTGCAGGAGCAGTATTCCAGAGGACGGCAGCACCACGGCACCTCCATCGCTTCTCTTGGAGATGCCCGTTAGGGCTAGCTACTTCTGGCTTTGCCGCTGTTGGTTTTGACGACCATAAATAAATCTGGTGTCAACACTCACTTATGACTTTTATGGATGTACATTTTTAGTTCTCTTGGGTAAGTCCTTGCCGTGTGATATGCAGGTTGTGAAGTAGGCATGTGTTTAACTTTCTAGGGAGCTGCCCAGCCGTCCCCAGAGTATTCCAAGGGATGCGTGTGCCTTTCCACTGCCTCAGTGTTGTACAGTAGCTCCAGTTTTCCCGCCTCCTTGCTGACACTTAATATGCTGAATCTTTCTTATTTGTGTCTTCTAATGGGAACAGCAGAGAGGTAGTTCATTGTCATTTTAATTTGCATTTTGCTAGAGGTTAATGATGGCTAGTATATTCACAGATGGTTACATGGAATTTTTATATTAATTTTTTTCTCTTTCGTTTTTCTCTTTTTTTCCTTTTTTTGTAGTTTGATTTCATATTACATGTGGGTGGTATTTGAATATTTTAGACCCAAGAACTGTATTAGACAAGTGAAAAATCTACAAGCATTTATACTTGGCTGTTTCTTTTAATATCACCTGGTCTTAATTTTTGTTGAGATGAATGTTTTATTTCTTAAAACCTTTCCTTAAGCATGCATAGGTGGTGCTGTGAATAAACTTCAACTTGTGTGAGGTCCTAACAATTTCTTCTAATATTTTTTTCTAGAATTCTGAAAATCTATCCCCCCTCTCTCTTTCTCTCTCTCTCTCTCTCTCTCTCTGTCTCTCAAGTGATGCTGGAGGGTATGGGTACGGCTAATTTGGCATATGAGAATTGAATTGTAGCTCCTCACAGCTACTTTGAACTTCTGTCTTTGTGAAACCTGGCTGTCTCCCTGGTGACAGAGAACCACACTTTCTGTCCCTTGCACCCTGGGCCTTCTCTCTGGGGAGAATGTGGAAGGGATCTCAGATTTTCTTTCTTTATTGCTGTATGTTCATGGTACATAATAACTCTGTTCCTCTTGGGGAGTTGGTACATAAACATCCTGAATCACTTTCACTTCTTATCCTTTCCCCCTCCCTTCTCCCCTGATCCCCACGTCCCTGTCCCGTTGCCACAAAGTCACCTCCCTGTTTCCCATCCTCTGTTATTTTGCTCCTTAAATCGTTTATATATTGGGCTTCCCGAGAAACCGTGCAACGTTTAACCTCCCACTGTGACGTCGTCCACTTGGCATTGTGGTTTCCAGCTGCACGCCATTCCTGCGTGTGACTCTGTGTTGTTCTTGATGGCTGAGGATGGACGTGATCTTAGGGTTCATGAATCTCTCCTCTGTCAGCCTCTGCTGCCCCCCAATCTTCTAGATCCTGATCTTTGGCTCTCTTATTTCATAAATCATCCGTTTATTGTTGGGGAAGCCAGCAGGGTGGATTGGGAAGACCCAGCTACTTCATGCCATCAGCCAGTCAAAATCTAAATTCCCTAATGAGTGCACATACGCAAAGAACTCCGTAGGAGTCACTAGGTGACATGCTGCTGAAAGGCGGGAAGCGCCCAGGTACTGTGTCCACACGTGCTATGAAGAACTAGCGCCACATTTATCTACCACGGTATTTCCTGGTGGTCATTCCAGTTCCTAGTATCAGCACATGGAAAGGAGTTTGCTTCCGATAGAGAAAATATCCAGGGTTCAGCTTGAGGTTTAAGGTTTTCAAATGAGTTTCACATCAGTTACATTCATTCTTTCAGAAAGTGATCTTGTGCAGGATTATAAATATGTATATTCTTATTTATATATTCACATGTTACAGACAGCTAATGTTGTCTGAATATTTGCATAAGTGTATGGAATTTGCATAGCACTTTAAAATATTTATCTTTCGCACATTCACCATTCTGTCAAGCTGCTTTATGTTTTGATCTAGACAGATATATTGGCAAGGGTTGTAAGATTTGCGATACCATGTAACTGATTTGCTGAAATTCCTTCATCTTATAGAATAAGTCAAACATGCATTTCCAGTTGATCCATCTCTCTCTCTCTCTCTCTCTCTCTCTCTCTCTCTTTTCTTTTTAGTTGTTGGAGAGTTTCTGAAATTCTAAAATGGAGCATCGATTATCAAGAGAAATGAGGATACTGGAAGTGCATTTATGTGAACATATATATGTTCTAATAGGCAGCATTTTACTTTATAACTTTTTAATGTCACTTTATATTACCTGTCATATTTGCTATGTAAACTAGAGGATTTTCAAGTTTTCTCCAAAAGAAAACCTAAAAAGATCTGTCGGGAAGAGCTCCAACTTCATTTTCTTTCCTGAACACTATTCTTTTTATATATATTTTTCCTGTTTCTCCATTAGAATAATGCAACGTGCATCCTGTTCTAAACTTTCACGGAAAGCACATGGTGTGCACTTGGTACTTTTTATACTGTTGGCCCTAAGAATTAGACTGGATCGTGTTTGGGGAAGAGCACTCTTCTTTCTATCTGTGTTCACCTGTTTTTGTTTTTTCTCTCCAGTAAGTATCTAACTTTATTTAGAATACCTTTTTTTTCCCCTCAAATCGTTCCTTATCTTTTTGACACCCTGGCATACACAGCAAGAAGCAGAAAAGGAGGAGATAAAAAGGAAGAGATTTGGTGAAGGGATTCCTTTCATTAAGATGAAACACGTGTTATTTTGTACTGAGTTGATAAATCTATTACCCATTTTGATCCTGGTCAGTATTCTGGTGGGGTTACTGCTATGGTTAACAAGATTTTACACGCCATCCCAAGATCAGCACTTCCTTGGTACCTACATACTATGTTCTGAGCAGCAGGCTGTGAGGTATCTCCTCCTGTGTGTGCCAGATGGGGTGGGTCCTATTATCACACTCATTTTTATAGATTTGACACTTGTCTGCTAATGAGGAGTGGGGCTGGGCCTGGTTCCAAAGCCTGGCTCTTGCTCAACCGCACGCTGTGGCTTCTGCCGAGGGGACTGTTGTGTGCTTCCAGAGATTATAACACTCAATAAAAATTAGCTTAAAATAGTGTTATCGAGGTGGAGTCGAGACCGAGCCAAGGAGGAGATGCTGCCAAGCTCAGAATAGCTGTGACAATTATTAAAATGGAAGCAAAAAAAATGGTGACTTTCTACTAATTGTCAAGATGCACCATTTTTGTGTAGTAATTAGGAATCCAGTGTGGGAACAGGGTCGTCACATTAACAGAGAGCATAATCTGACTGCCCAGAGAATCTCATTGCAGATTTGAGAGGGCATGGAGTTGGCAGTGCAGTTGAATCAGAAAACAAAAGCAATGGAATAAATCGGTGGACGCTCTCGTGGAGATCTCTACACGTAGATCCCTACCTGATGCCACACAGAGTATACGATGCAAGGTTTCTTGAGCACATCTAAAATATGTAGATTTTATATGCCAGTACCACCTCCATAAAGTGCTTTGAACAAAGAAAGAGGTATACATGCTAAATTATTTGCACAATCAATGTATGAAGCTAGATGTTAGATACTTGTAGAACAATGTATGTGCTAATTTAAAAACTGGTTTGTGTAGAAATACATCACTTTTCTAGGAATTTACAAATGGCCTGGTTTTTAGGCATGGAATATTCTTAATTATTTCAGCTGTAAATTTTTAAAGAATTTTAAAAGAAGTTTCTTGCATCAAAGCTGTGCGTAATAATGTTACGCAGGAAGATCCCACTTCCCGTGTGGGCTTTTGCGGGTGGGTTGGAAGACTCCATCCATCCTGTCTACCTTTCCTGAGGACTGAGGCCTCCGGGCACAGTGTCGGTGGTACTGGATGCCCAGAGCTTCAGATACTGCCTGAGTTCCTACTCCATGAAAAGAAGAGCCATTGTCACTCTGTGCTTTCAGGCGATTCAAATCTAGGAATAATTTTTTGCACCGTAACTCAGACCATTCTTTATTTTTTAAAAAGGACATGGGCCAAAGGTGCCAGGTGAAAGGGATGTTGCAGAGAATAATACAAGGGCAGACATCCCAGATAAATACAGATCACAAACTATACTTGAGAAAGCATAACCAGTGTCTACAGAAGAATTTGCAAATGTAGCCTGGTCCTCTTTTATCTATATAAAAAAGGCATCAAAGGTTAAATCCTATCAGAAAATCAAATCTTGCAGTGCATTAAATGTATCTCTTATGACAAAAGTTGATTTATAGCAGAGATGCATCTATTGTAGCAAAATATGTATTGATGTCAAATTGAATGTAGGAACAAAGTCTATAACCATACCAATAGTTTACAAGAATGCATGTGATTAAGGTCAATGCATTTCCCGAAAACAGTGGAAACCGAAATTGAAGAAATGAGCAATTGTCATAGACCCGCGATAATCTAGAAGTGACGTAAGTTTCTGGACAATGCCATTCAGCTTCTAGAAATCCAAGGCAGGCCCACTCCTTGGAGGGTGGCAATGCCGCTGCCTTACCCCCACCCCGCACAGTCTGGAGAAGTCAAGCCACTCCTCAGGACTTGGAAAATCGCATATTCCTGGCGCCACGTGTGGCTCTGCCGCTGCCCTGGAGCCAGGCACTCCCTGCTGCCCATATCTGCTGCACACGCAGGCCCTCCGTGTCGGGCACCTGTGCGTCTTCTCCCTTCTCTGCCCCTCGTGGTCTACACTTGCTCCTCAGTGAAGACCACGGTGTACCACACATTGGTCCCTTTTGAGCTTAACAAGTCCCTCAACCCCCAGTCATGCCCCAAATCTCAGCCAGCGCAGCTCTGCCAGAGGGTTATTTAATCCTGTGGGTCAGTTAAACTCCTGGGGGGGGGCATGTCCTGGCGCTTCTTGCCCCATGAGAGAGGGAGAGACGAAGACAGGTGAAGTGGGGAGAGGCGGAGGGGGAGCGGAAGGCATGGGAGGACGTAGGGAGGCAGGGCCAGTGAGAGGCTCCTGCCGTTTCTACTTCCGAATTGGTAGCAGATCTACAGCTGAGGCCTTGTGGGGGAAGGCCCCCCAGAGGATGCCGTTCCTAGAGGAGCTTTAGTCCTACTGGGTTGGATTCACTTTCCGTCTCTACGCCCTGACTCCGGCCTAGTAACACCTTTTCTTTCAGTGTTCGACACAACCCATGTGATTCAGGCCTTATCATATAACTTGGCTTTGGCTAAAAACGTGTTCCTGTCTGTGCTGTTAACTGCTCATTTCAGGCTTCACTGGTGCAGGGCCCTATGCCCCAAGTGGTGCCACACTTGGGAATTCACTGATATTTAAAGTAAGGACAGTCAAGGGGTGTAATTCCATTTGCGGCCTCCTGTCTGAACTGGCACCTTTATCTTACCAAACCCTGTGCCTCACAGACACCTGTACCTTTCTGTTGTGCCCAAGCCCTGTCTTTTATCACCTGCTTTTATCCCAACTCTAAGAGAAACCTGCCCTCTCCAGTGTAGTAGGTGAGGCTGAGATTGTCACCTGGTCCTTGCAGGCTTCCTGCCTTCCATGGGAGCAGGGGAGTCAGGAACGGCTTGGTGTGATCTTCCCTGGAACAGCGAGGGCGGTGCAGGGCACAAAGTCGCCCTCAGGGCTGCTGCCGAGTCTGCGGAGAGAATGCTTCTGCTTGACCTCAGGCCTGTGCTGTTCCTGTAGCTGTGCTCCATGTCACTGTTGACATAGATGTGTGTTTTGGTTATTTTCCGATGGCTGGGACAACATATCTGACGCCAACAAACTTAAAGAAGGGGAGCTCAGTTTTGGCTCGTAGTTTCAGAGGGTTCAGACCATGGTGGGTGGCTGTAAGGCAGAAAGAGTATGGCGGAGGACACGCTGAGGGAATAACTTGTGGCAGCCGGGGAATTGAGAGATCGAAAAAGAAACAGGGAGGGGGGAGGTACCGAAGGCAAAAATGTAACCTAAAATATGAGCTATTAAGCTCTACAGATGAGCGTCACATCCCCAGATTCTTTTGTCTTTCAAAACCATGAGACTTGTGGGGGGACACTGTAGGTCCACGTCATGACAGTATGCAAATTGAACTGAAGGGCGGGATAGTTCGGGACAGTAGGGACAGGAGCAGAGTGGACTCCTTTGGTCACTCCCACAGATGACCGTCACTCCTCTTAAATAATTGGTTTTACATTTTTTAAATACAGTCTTTGAGAAACGACGAACCCATCCAGAGCACACATGCATCTTGATAAGAGCTTTATTGCATGGTGGAGAAAAGTCTTTTTCTTCCGCCACAGGAAATTCCTAGCCAAACTCACGTCAGTGTCTCGAGACTCAGAGGACATGCCCTGCAGGCCTCCGTGCGCCCACCCTAGCTCGTTTGGGTCCAAGCTAGTTAGGCAGAAGTGAACATACTAATACCCACGCTCCTCCCCCGCAGGCCCCATTTCTCCGGCGAGAACACCATAAACCAGTGGTTTATTTACTTTCCACAATTCCCAGACAACAGTGCCTCAAACCGTTTCTGATATTAAATAGATGAAAGATGCAATGGCTAATTTGAAAACTGTCACTCAGCATGAATTTTAATTACAGGCAAGTTGATATGAAAAGAGAAACTGCTTCTTCCTCCCATGGCAACAATTCTTGACATTTGTAAAACATTTCTAAGGTCCCAAGATGGAAGGGTTCAACCCTTCTGGAATCCTGGTCACGGGAAGGCCCCGGGGTCCAGCCCCTTGTGTGATGGGGTCCTGCTGCCCACGTCGACCACTGGCTCTGATTCTCTTCCCACATGGTACCTGGGGTTGGGGACTGCTCGTAAGCCCGCTTCCTGTCATACGCCCTCCTGGGCTTCCTCCATTCCCCTCCAAATGAGCAGCAGAGTTGGAACGTCTCTGCTGGTTTGTGCTCAGGAACAGACACTAGTTGGAGACCATAGAACAGAATTTGGGGAGAAGCCAGTGCTGTCTCTGAACCTCACTTCTGCCCCAGGCCCCACCTCTGGCGGCAGCTGAGCCTCCCCGGTAGATCCCTTTCCCACCGAACCGTGTCAAGATCCAAGTGTGCACATGGGTAACCAATATCTTGCCCATAATTTGTTAAAAAGGCTTTCTTTCTTCCCCCAGTTATGCGTTTTGTCTCTGTCACAAACGGTGCCCTGAAGGTGCATGGGGTCGCCCCTTCTTTTTTCTTCCCCCTGTCCCCTCATCTCTTTTGGGGCCAGCACGACAATGTTTTTGTTACCCTAGGTTGGTCGTGCAACTTGGAATCTGACCTTGGGATGCCTTCTGCTTTGTTCTTTTTACTCAGGATGTCTTGGAGGTGGAGGAGCAAGAGATGACAAGATTAAAAAATAGTCAAGATATATCACATGCACGGGTCCGTTTCTCCAAACTAACACCACTGTTATGCCTTATAAACATTCACTAATAAAAATGACCTCCTTAAAATATGAAAGACCAAGGCAACAACAACAGCAGCAAGATCGTGTTAAACGTGATCTGGCCGTCACACTCAGGCTCCTGGCTTTCTTAGTATCATTCCCTCTCACCGCCAGCAATTTCAATAGTGTTTATCTCCAGGTGGCTCTTCAGGTACTGTACCAGCTCTGGAGCAAATGCCTTGAATTAAATTCCCTCTGTTTGAAAGATCTGCACTTTTTGCCTCAAACTAGGGATCTACCCACTATCCGATTTCTGGGATTCAGATGTGTGCTATCATGTTTGGCTGGAAAAATTGGGAAATGCCATGTAGTTGGGGTTACTGGGTGCCCATTGCCAGCTTTTCAGAGCTTTGCTCTCTATTTGAAAGCAGTCATTTTCCAAACCCGGTTTATTGTGCTCAGGGCTTCTGACCTTGAGGATGCGTAGATTTCAGGGTGACAACTTAGGAGTGCCAACTACAAATAAAAGCAGAGGAACCAGGGAGGGCAGGTTGTACTTAAACTCAAGAGTCTCCCGTGTTAACGGTACTATTATTTCTTTTAAAACTACCTCATCTCTTCTATTATATTTCACATTACTTGGAAAAATAAGTCCTCTACCACCAGCCTTGCTGGCAGAGTGAACAGGCATCATATATAATTGGCCAGTATTAAATCATCCGCACACTTATTCTACCTTTGGAAACAGGCCTAGTAGTTACTTTTGTACTGCCTTGGTGCAGATGATCCATCCTTTATAATTACATGGATTTCGAGTGTGACAAGGTATTTAATTCCATCAAATGGCCAGGTTTGCCAAATGCATGCAACAAGAATTGGCCCCTAATTGCTGCTTCTGATAATCCCACTTCATTCGATGTCCTCCAGTGGCGGAGAACTGGCAGTAACACTTTAACAAGATCAAAGAATTAACGATATTAAAGAGAGAGGAGCGACATTCATGGAAGGAGCTGGGATGGGGGCTGGATTCATGGACAGCTGTGAGTTGGATTTGCATTGCTTAATTCAGCAAAGGAATATCAGTTTCCGTTCTTTCGCTTCTGATGGCCCGTGTCTTGTGCAATCGTATTTGGGGAACGATCTCACTTGAGTTATTATGCAGAAGAGTGAAATGGAAACTCTGGATTTGTTTTGTACCCGTAAGAGTTTTGCTTTTGGTATTGCTTAGTTGAGGCTAAGAGGCCGTGGTGGCTGTTGGCTCGTCCTCTGGCAGGAGAAGGCCTTCGAGCCTAATTTCATCCAGGTTTGTAGTAACTCAAAATGGTTAACCTGGACAGAGGTTGCTGCAGGATCCACCAGGGGGCGCTGGCTTTCTTTGCATTTACACAGTCCGCTGTGTGGCCCTCTCAAAGGAAAATGTGGTTATCTTTTAGAAGATGCTGGCAGAGTTTTCTTGGGAAAGCATTTGAAAATAAAGCCAATATTCATCTCTAGAAAACAGAATGTGGACTGCTGGGATATTTCCTCTGGACAAAAAACCAAACCCCCACACCATCATTTTTCAGTAATTCAGAGACAGAAAAGGCTTCATTTGGGCATGTCCGAATCAAGCCACCCTGAAGTTTTAAAATGCCTTTTCCTGCGTGGACTCCGTGGCATCCTTCACGAGACTCTTCAGATCTAGGAAAGAAGATTCTCTTAAATACGCAGAGGCAGCAGCTAATCCTTCAGGTAGCTTTTCCTGCTCCGTTCCCTGGATCTGGATGCTGCGCCTGTTTGGGGAAAGGGAAAGCTTCTCCGGTTGGTTTGGGGAAAGGGAAAGCTTCTCCGGTTGAAATGGAGATCATAATATGTAAATATAGGTCAAGGGTCAAGGTCAGGGGTCACCGCCTGAGGCCAGGTGTCTAGGAGCTGCATCTATGAGCAGGCGCTTCTGATCTTGACAGCCACCAGGAACGGGCACCTGTGCCTCCATGCTCCCCCTGCTCCGGGAGTGGGGTGCCCCGGGCTGGATTGCAAGGTCCACGGGGAGACACCTGCTTTCTGTTTCCCAGCCTTGCTCCTTGGGTCCATCCTGGCTTGTACACTTACCTCCCTCTGGTGTCTTCCTGTCAGGGAGAAAGCCAGTTCTAGGTTATTTTCCTTCTGGTTGTCAGGGCATCTGTTCTAACCTGGGAATACGGCCCTGGTGGCGTCGTCCAGGCCTGCTACCACCCAAAGCATCACCTCTTGAAGCCACTCCCCTGGGAGTCAGGATGTCAACAGGGGTCCTTAAGGACACACAGAGCCAGCGTGGGGATCCGTCTGTGGAGCTGCAGCCTAATTGCAGGGTCCTGGTTGTATAAACAGGTGCAGCTAGGGCCTGGGAGCTGGCTGGGGCTCTCTTCTCTGGGCTGTGCCTCCTGGAATAGGCTGCATACTGGGCAAACCCATACACTTGGGGGATGCTGTCTACCCAGTGAAAGGATCTCTGCTAAATTAATTACTAGGGAATTTCAGCATGGGCTCAAGGGGCGGGGGTCAATTAAGAGAGTAAGCATTGTGCATGTGTTCCAGCCTGGTGTGCACTCAAAAACATAGCGTTCATATACACCTAAGGCTTTGCGTGTGATTTCAGGAGACCCAGCGGTAAATCAGAGGGTGTGTTGTGCCCGGTTCCTATGGTAACAGGGCCTGGTTCACTAGTTTTGGAGACCAACTTTCTGTCCTGAGATTCTTGAAAAGCAATAACATTTGATTAGTCCACTTGTCCCTCTACTCCGGAACCTACAGAACTTAGCACAAATTATAAAACTAAGTAGGCCCAGACAATGGCAAAGCCAGGGTTCCTTCGATTCAGACACAGCTGTTGAGTACTTGAGAATGTCAGCAGCCGTCTCTTCAGAAGACCAAGGATACGAAGACTTGGAACTCAGCCCCGAAGAGGAGCCCATTGGGTGAGAGGAACTGGAAGACAGTACCTCGCACCAGGGGGGTGCAGATAGCTTCACTCCTGAACACAGGGCAGCTTTCTCTCCTTTTACACCGATTCTTTCTCATTTTGTGCACCTAAGTAATAAATAAGCCACCTGAAATCTGTCTTTTACATGGAAGATAATTCAGTGACTAGTATGAGATTAATTGAGGCCAATACATAGTTAAACAGCAGCAGGAACAGACATAAGAGCTCAAGTTCTAGGTACTAGCAATGAGTCATGAAGAGAAAAGAAAGCGTATTAAGTTAGATTCTGGAAGGAGGCCGTAGGGGTCAGGCGAGGATCAGAGATCACAGGGCATGGGGAGAGTGGTCAAGATCTTAGGAGAAAAAAACCCACAGCTTAACTCGCAATAGGAGCAACCAAGTCCTCTCTCTCTCTCTCTCTCTCTCTCTCTCTCTCTCTCTCTCTCTCTCTCCAGATCTTTTTTTTTTTCCCTCTTTGGCTTAAAGACATAATGTGAAAATTCTGGTTCATGTTATAATAAACTTGGCAAATACTAAATAGCAAATTAGCAGAGAAGGCTATAGGTTTCTTGGACTTGAACTCCAGACACTTGTCAACCACGGTGTATGTATGGAGACAGTCAGCAATTAGGAATTACCTGGATAGAAGCGCTGCTGAAGAGTCGACTTCTCCTAACACATTGGAGTAGAGTGTGACAATTTTCAGGCCTTGGCCCTCTATGGCTTAACAAAACCCTGCTGAACACAGCCAAGCATTTCTCCAGCTCCTGTTGCTAGCCTGATAGACTGAAGACATAGTGGTTGGTTTAATCCCGAACCCACTCCTTGATCTCTAGGGTCTTGTTTGTAGCAGAAGTCCAGGACATTAAAGCTGTAATTACTCCAAGAGTGTAAAGCAAAGGCTCCTCCTCGGTCGGAGCCTTTGATGTGACAAGTTTCACGTCACCCTGTAGTAGTGACAGGACCCCTCCCTTTGCTCCTGCTAGGGAGCGTCTTCCTCTCAGAGCCCCGGCTGCCCCCTGAGGGGTGACGAAGGCGCACAAATCAATATACTGGTGGAGGTGCTGTTTTCTTTCAATCAACGCCATGATACGGTTTTTTTTTTCTTAGCACAATGATGAGCTCTTTCCATATTAAATCAACGAATTAGCAAAGTGGGGGCAGGTTCCTTGGACTTAGAGTACATGCAGCTGGCCACAGGTGTTTTTGTCAGCGGCTGACGTGTATCTTGCTGTGACAAGAACCTTCACCCCTGAGGGGGATGAGCGGAGAACAGGAAGAGGTAATGCCACGCGTGGCTGCCTGCCCTGTTGCGGTTTCCTTTCCTTTACCTTATTATTTTTTAGCTATAGTTACTGCTTGTTACCCATTAAGCCACGTGGTTCTCACTGCTTTCCTCTAAGATTTTTATTTTTGTTCTGGGGATGGGGTCGAGGGCCTTCACACTGAGCTACATCCCCAGCCCATTTTTGTTTTTTGATTTCGGTATAGAGTCTCACTAAGTTGCGCTAGGAATCCTCTTGCCTCAGACTCTCAGGGTGCGGAAAGGACAGGCTTGCAGTGCTAGGTCTGAGTTCCTGTAAAATTCTGGAAGCTGGGATTACTGACTCCATTTCCCAGCTGGGCAACCAACCCGAGTGTTTAAAACTTACTTGTGGTGGTCTGGGGACATAGCTCAGCAGTTGGAGTGCTTTCCTAGGTTCGACTCGCAGGCACCACATGACCTGGGCGTGGTGGTGCACGCTTGTAATCCCACCACTTGGGAGGCTGAGGCAGGAGGATCACCATGGATTCAAGGCCAGCCTGGGCTACGTAGTGATTTCAGGACCAGCCTATACAATGGAGTGCGACTCTGCCTCAAAAACAAACATACAAGCAACAAACCAAACCTAACATAACTTGCTTGTGGTTCGGTGGCTAGAAATAGCCAAAGTAGGAACACGCGCACACACAAGTTACATATACATACACAGAAATCGCACGTCTGTCCTTCCTCATCCTGATGAATCCAGGCAGCTTCAGAGCCTGGAGGAGATCCCATATGCCCAGATAGGACTTTGTGTTCTTGAATCAGACTCATGTATACCAGGAGGCCATGGTAGAAAAGCCAGTCCTTTAAAAATAAGTAAACACACGAGCAACAATGCGAGCACCATTTCTCTACTTCCTGCCCTCCCTAGATAGCAGTGGCCACCTCCCTACCCTCTGCCATAGAGCCAGCCTACAGCCCGGGCCCGGAACTCTGCAGAGTCCTACAGGTGCGACTGTGACCACCCACAGCCCTGCCCCAGCGCCCCACCCGACCCTGCAGCCTGGCATCCTGCCTGCTGCCCTGTAGCCCCTGCAGGTGGGTGCAGGGGCAGCACCTGCACAATCATCGCCTTCATCTTGTGTTTTTCCCCCCGCGTTCGCAGGTTGTCAGCCTGCAGTGAGCGAGTGGAAATGGGAAGAAGATTTAAACAGCATCCTCTTGTAACTGTCATCTGTCACCTTTAATCGTCAGGAAAAATAAATTGAACCTGAGGCTCGCGCATAATCCACACTGCAACGCAAAACCATATTTAAGATGTTTAATAAATGTCAGTGTTAGAAACTAGAATTTTTTAAAGAGATAATACAAATACCTGATAGAAAGGATACTTTTAAGTGTTTCAAGTAAATATCTTTTCGATTGTAAATAAAGTCACGTAGGTACATGAGACGCTGGTTAATAGATCTCCCATTCCGAGTAAAAACGGAGATGGCCAGTATTTTGACAAGCTAAAGAACCTTGGAGAAAGGGCATGGGATGTTTGTGTAAGTTCGGTGTAATTATAAGGTTTCTGAAGGTGATCAAATTGAATCATAGAAATGAGAATTGTGGTTTCAGTAGACAGTCCCAGAAAGGGCAAGGCAGACAGGCAGTCTCCAAGTTCTTCAGCCAGTGGTCACACAGCAGCCCCCCATCGTCAGGCAGGACGGTGATGTCACAAAGGACGGTTAGCAGAGGCCTGTCCACAGGTGGAGAACCCTGAGAAGCTTCTAGAATGTATGGACGCGGACTCCTGAGAGAACAGAGTTCTTATGTGTGGCAGCAGCTGTGTGTCCTCCCATTGAACCACCCACAGGGAGGAAGGTTTTAAGGGGCGTATAGCGAGGAGTGACAGACCTCAAGAGCTGCCCACATGCATGTGCCATGGATGGAAGGACACACTCTGGCTCTGGGAGGGTCTCCTCCTGTGCTACTTGCATGGTAGCAATGACTTCAGACCTTCTGGAATGTTGCTTGGAATCCAGAATGACCTCACGTTGGCCACTGTGTTGAGGGCGTGGCTGCTGAAGGGTGCGGGGAGGACTGGTTATCCACATACAGATGAATGCATCTTGGACCCCCACTTTCATCCTGTACTAAAAGCTAGTCCAGGTGAGTCACTGGCCTTGAAACCCTGAATCTGCTCGAGGACAAAACAGGATGAACTTTTGGAGACACAGACATAAGACAAGAGCTTTCTTAATAGAACGCCTGTTGCAGAAGAAACAACACCAAGTGCAAATGAGATTCTATCAAATTAACAAACTTCTGCCTGGTAAAGAAAATAATCCATAGAGGGAAGAGAGAAAGGGTGGATGGGAGGAAGTGTTTTCCAGCTACTCCTCAGATGGAGGACTAAGGCCTAAAATATACAGAGAACTGGAAAAAAAGGATTCCCATCCCCCAAATAAAAGACCCAGTGAAAAGGGGGACAGTCGGAAGGAATAGACAGTTTTCAGGAGAAGTACCAATGGCCAACAGATACATGAAAAAATATTCACCATTCTTAGCCATTGAAGAAATGCAAGTGAAAACAACTCTAAGGTTCTATCTTACCCCAGTAAGAATGGCTATTACCAAGAATCAAAAACCAGTAGATGTTGACAAGGGATGTGAGGGAACAGTAATTGTTCTGCCGTTTAAAGCATGTAACAGAGACACATGCGGGCCCATGTTTACAGCAATGCTAAATCATAATAGCTAAAGCATGGGGAATGCCATAATGTTTATCAGCTAAAGACATGGGATACAGGTACACAGTGTAGTACTACTGTGGTACAGGGAAGGATAGCTGAGCCAGTTTTAGGAAAATAGATGTACTTTGAGTCTGTTATGCTTATTGAAGCGAATCAGACCAGAGCGTAAATATCACATGGTTTCTCTAATATGAGAAACCCAAAGAGTAAGTCAGCAATACAGCCAAGCAAGAGCGATGGTAGGAAGCAGGAAAATGGGTTTGTGGAAAGAGACAGCAGGGGACGGGGAGGAGGTGGAGGGCAGGAAAGGGGAGGGGGAGGGAATGGGGTGTTGATACGATATGAATGTGCCCCCATTCCTCAAGTTCAACACAACTATTACATATTGCAAATATATGCCACCAACAAAAGCAATAACTCTGAGACAAAACACTAGAAAAGTAAATAGAACTGAAGGTTGGCTTTCTGACATTATTAAAAGTCCACATTATTTGGGCATATTTCACCCAGACAGATGGCTGATCTGCTTTCCCAACCAGTGCATACAAATGTTTGTAGATACCCAGACGTGTGGAGTCCCGGGTGCGGGGACCCGGTGGGTCCTGCATTCACACCAGGCACATACATCCAGGTGAGGGACCCTGGGTCTTCTGAGTGTCCTGCGTCCTTAGCGCCTCTTGGTCATCTGGCATTTGTCTTCACTCTAAGAAGCAAACAGTAGAAAACAGAGACCCAGCTGTGACTTTCTGGTGAGCACAAAAGATCATTTCTAGAAAAAAGAAAATGAAGGTGACGATATTTGACAGCAGGTGAAGTGGGTGGAGCAAAACAAGAGGTGACTTGGAAAACGAAATCCTGAACCTAAAATTAAAGCCAGCGACCATCTTAAACCTCACAAAGGGCATCCTTCTACCCCAAAGGTCAACATTTCTTTTTTTTTTTTTTTTGCTTCCTTTTTTCTCTTTCCCTTAATATTTATGTAAAAGGCACCAATGGCCGGAGAGCGTATTTTTGGAAAGTCAGCGAGACTGGTTTTATTGTATTGCTCCCATGTTTGCCAATACAAAGAATATTGTTATTTATGTGGATTCCAGTAGCAGTAAGCCTTTAAATGATACCCAGAAATCTACTATCTTGCAAGGGATGGATGGCTCGTCTCACACGAACTGAGCAGCGGCTAATAGGATGATAGTAATAAACACGAGAAGAAATAATCAGATACAGAAAAAAAAGGCGACCAGAATTAAAAACACTGTCACTGCTGGAAATGTCAAATAAAAAGATTATGTTGTCTATGAAGGTGCACATTCAGAAATGCCTTTTATTTTCCAGCTGAGTGGATTCTGCCCAGAAGACACGAAGTTTACCTGTTTGGTATTTTTTTTTCCAATTCTCGGTCATTAATCTTCACAGGATGTTAGCAAACGGAGGCCCAGAAAGTCATTATCATTAGCCCAGCTCAGAATCACATACAATCAATGAAAATTGAGGAGGGGACGTGTGCATTTTAAACATACTCTGACCTTTGCTCCTGCCCTGTTGAACCATGGGGAACAAAGCTTAGCATTTGCTTGATTTAGACAAAATTCATTTTCAGGTTGAAGGGTATGTAAAGACACACCTTAACAACTGATTTAGACTGGGAGAGAATAGAAGGCACAGGTCTTTGCTTGCCTGTTTGTTCTTAATTTTGATCACTTTCCACAGACAAAAACAAAAAAAAAACCAAAAACCTTTCATCCAAACTGTGCCCAACCAGGAGAACACAAGCAACTCCGGCACCATGAATAGGTACTCTTGGCCTTTTCATCTTTGTGTTACGGAGCAGAAAGAGCCAATGGTGGGAGAATCCGTGTGAGGGGACCCAGAAATAGACAACACATTTGGAGACAGGAAGGGAATTGACGGGTGTGAACATTTTGAACTGGATTGGAACTCGTCTACTCAAGTTCAGCATTTCGGTTAAACTCAGAATAGTTGCTTTGGGCAAAGATGGCGGTAAGAGCACAGGCAACTTTTTTCACCTGTTTACCTATGTCACCGAAGCTGGGATAGGATGGGTCCTTGCCAAGACATCAACAGGCAAGGTCACAGACAGTAGACAGAAACAGGAACACGACTTGGGAAGGCATTAAGAAGTGACAGGCGTGAGTGCTGGGTCACGTGCCTACGTGGGTGGCACACGCTGCCATCTCAAGGCACCAACTCCTCCATGCCCGCTCCAGCACTTGGTGGTACTAGGTAGGATATTTTCTAAGCCAGTTAGAGAGAGAGAGAGAGAGAGAGAGAGAGAGAGAGAGAGAGAGAGAGAGAGGAGTGCACGATCTTAGCAGCAGAGAGTAAAAATCCAGCGAGGAAAGGAAGGTCTGTTTACCTACCAGGCTGGTAGGCCCTGAGGAAGTTTGGGATCCGTGTGTTGTGACTCCTGTGCTGAACTCAGCCACTCTCACACACATAGCTCAGCTCTCTGTGCACGACTGCGGGTGAGAGACGGCTGTTCCCTCATTCCTTCCTGGCCCCGAAAAACCGACTTCTCTGGCCTCAAAATAAGCCCTTTGCGAGCCCCGCAATTGGCCAGCTGACGAGGACAACCCTGACTCCTGGAAGGGACCTGTCTACCTTGACCCATAGCCCTGCTGTCCAGCCTCCCAGGCAAGCTCCTGTGTCGTCTTCTGGTCGTCGGTGTTACGTGACTTCCTGACTTCTCACTTCCGGAGAGTTGCCCCTTAGCTACTGACTGTGCAGGATGAAGTGCTGCCACTTCTTGAGGTACTGGCCGTGAAGAGATAGTAAGTTTCTTATGTCTCCAACAATATCACTCAAAACTTCAAAACAGCTACTGAATATACTCTTGAAACTATAGCTCTATACCTTCTCGTCCCCTGTGGAGGGACAACAGAGCTGGCAGCGCAGGACAAAAAGTTGGAGGGTGGAAAAAAAATGAAGCAAGTTTAACGGCACCCGTACACAACACAGCTGTAACTACAGCGAGGACTGCACCAGACAACTCCATTGCATGAAAAAAATAATCATTTATTTATGTCTTTGTAGCCTGTGCCGTATGTTGGATATGACTGGCCCCCACAAAGTAAAATGCCCTCTGTCGGAGGAGGCCAACTTCCCCTTGCCACAAGGGGGAAGATTGTAGAAATAAAAAAGTGGAGTCGTCCCATTTGGACTGTGAATGACTTGGATCAACAGGCTCTGATAAGGATGCTTTATCTTAAAACACAAGAAAAGTATTTCTAAAATAATACGAAGCTAGATTTTATCTTTTAGGCGCATGGTGGCTCGTTATTAGTAGGGCAGGGGCATCGAACCCATAAAGATGAGCTTACTTGTAGTACGAGATTTTAACGTTGACTATCATATGCTTTGTAACTTGTGTTGAACTTTCTGCTGGGTGGCTCGTTGCTTAGATCACAGGACGATCAAGTAGGTTTAAACATCTTTCCTTAGATCACTGAGAAATCCAGAGCCTGTAGGAATAGAGATTTGAACCCAGCACTCTACATCCCATGGTTATCTCCAGAAAAAATGAATCCTTTCTCCTGAAGTGTCTCTCCCTCAGAGGGAGAGTTGGGCAGCTGCAGGGGAGAGAGAGGGGATGGAAGGTGGTTCATCCCAGTCTTTGGCAGAGGCCCTGGTGTGGGTGGAGGCCAGCCATGGGGAGGGGGAGGGTGTCTTCAGTATGACTGTGCACTGGTACTAGGTGCTAGTCCCCACCCTGTTCTGTGGCCGGGAGCCAGGCATCGCATCTTACTCAAACTCCTTCAAGGGAACTCCTACCCATCCCTGTCTTGGCCAGTTAGCATGAGGCAAGGGACGGCAAAAACGGCAGTATTGTCTTACGGCCACCTGTGCTTACTAGGAAGAGCGGGCCAACCCCTAGCACTCCGGGGCATGAGTTCTGGATAGACGTGCCTTAAATTTTGCAACATTCAAAGCAAGCACGCAGAATTGCAATGAGGCGATTACCTTGTAACGCCAGCCATCAGAGTGACATGTAATGGCCCGAGGGAATTTGCAAAGCTTAGAAAATGTTCGGGTGCAGGCTTTAAGGACTTGTGGGAGCTCAAAGATCAGTATAGGGCCAGGATCACGGGGGTGCGTTCTCTTGGGACCCCTGTCTGATGGAGTTAGTGTAGGATCCAGATCCTGTGCCCTCTGGTGCTGCCATTTCTGTGCTTGGTGTTAAAGACATTTCCCTGCCTCAGCAAGTCTCTTTGAAGAGCGAAAGAGGCTTCCGAATGTCACAGGGATCTTTTGCACCCTGATGTCCCAAGTGAGTGCAGTGTTTGAACCCAGACTGTTCTCAAAGAACGTGAGCAGCTCCCTCATCATGAAGCCGGCCCTTCGGGGAGCTGCTGAAATTTTAAAGAAAGCCCGCAGCAAACGACTTGGGATGAACTGCACACTACCCTGGGGCCCCTGGGGACAGCTTCCCTGTAGGAGTGTGTGAACTCCGTGGGGCTCCCCAGCCCCACTCACTGCGGCAGGGACCTGCCCAGGCCCTGACACTTTGCAATAGACTAATTGAGCCCTTTTCTCATGAATTAAACTGAAAATGGGTATGAGAGACATTATTGATGATTTCATGGATAGAATGAATTTTGCCTTTATATCTTTTGCATTAGGTGGCAAAAATCCTAACAGAAACCATTAGCCCTGAGAGTTGGGTCTCCGTTTTGTTCAGGTAAATTGTAGGTATTTAACTCAAGGGTGCCAGGTTAGTAAATGAATGGAAGAATCACTTTCTATGGATTTCCATATCTCTATTCCTAAAATGATCAACTCTTCTCGCTTTTCAAGTGAATCAAGATAACAGTATTTGAGGCAATGAAAGTCCTTAATTTAAAAAGAAAAGCCATGTTTAATAAATATCTTGAGTGGTCCAGATTAGATATTTTCATAATCACATTTTGGTCTCTGTGTTAGGGTTTGTGTCTGATTCTGGTTGCCTTTGGTTTTCGTGCTACTAGAGGAGCTAACAGAATCTGTAGTTGCCAATAGTGGAGTTGAGTGCAGTTAGTTAAAGAGAGATGTTTATTAAAGGCTGATGGGAACTTTGCCCAATTTTTGGAACCGGGAGGGGTTCTATACTGAGTTTTATGAACATTCGGGCCTCCCACGATAGATTGGGGGGCCCTCCCCTCGTTCACGAATGACCACTAGTTAGCATGATCATGTTTGGAGCTGGGGTCTTTGAGGGATGCATTGGTGGGTGGTGGGTGGGGAGTTCTCACAAGTGGAATTAGTGGTCTTATAAAGGAGCCCCAGGGATCTCCCTTTCCCCTCCGCCACGTGACACACTGCAAAATGGGCACTGAGGAGCCAGGAAATTAGCTCTCGCCAGATGAAACACCTGCTACCTGGGGGCTCTTTGATCTTGAAGGTCCCAGCCTCGGGCACCATGAGAAGCCAGAGATGGTTGTTTGACCTACTCAGTCTCAGGTGCCTTTGTGACATCAGTGTGTCAGAATTCAGGCATATTCCAAAGAAATGGCCCGATTCAAGAGTCACGGCGATTTCAGCCATCACTGGGATGTAACAACAGTGCTCACACTGAAGCACCCAGAATTCTGTGCCCCTTCCGGCACCCTTATCCATAAAGCAGATCCCTTGACCTTCAAATGCTGGTTTGTTTGTGTTTTGATCTTGCTGGCATCCTTGGCGCAATTTCAGTAGAAACTTGAACAGCAGGCTCTGAGCGCCTCGATCTTTTCCCCCAGGGCACAGAGTCTGGTAACAGGTCTTATTGTTGCTTTCCGGTTTGCATGGTGTGTTAGTGACTTTTTTCGTTGCTAAGACAGAATACCCAATATCCACAACTTAAGGGAGAAAAGATTTGTTTTAACTCGCAGTTTCAGAAGATCTCAGCTCATTCATAGGCTGCTGGCCGCGGTAGCAGCACATGGCGGAGGAGAGCTAGGGGAAAACTCCTCACAGGATAACCAGGAAGCCAAGTGAGCAGGGCAGGACAGAGCAGCTTGTATCCTTCCACATCGTGCCTCAGTGATCTGCCCCCTCTGACCAGGCCCTGCCAACTGACAGCACGTCGTGCCATGGGTATTCCACACCATCCGAGTCTGCGAGGCTTTTGAGGGACATTCCAGATCCAAGCCACAGTACAGGGAGGAGGTGGAATGTGCATGCAGGGAATTAGCATGATGTGCTAACGGAGGGATCTAATGTATTCCTTTCCTCATGGCTGTAGCCTGGGGTTCCTGGTCCCCACTGCTGCTGGGGGAGTCTTATGAGCATCACGTACTGCGCTGTGCAGGGCTGCTCTGCGCACTCCCTCCGGGTCTGGTTTGCACAATGTTTCTGTGCTTTGTCCTCCTCGGCATCTGCTGACCAGCCATGAGGACTATGGAGCCGTGAGCTGGGAGGAGCTTGGAGCTCAGAGGGAGTGGCCATGCAGAGCAGAGTGGTCACCCATGCAGCCGGTCGGCCTCACTGTGTGTCTGTCTTGTTAACCAACTGGCCTTAAGGAACTCAGCTGCTGCTGCAGTTGGCGCTAGCAGGTGCTCACTGTAAATGAGAGGTTGGTATTCCGAAGGGTAAAATACTCTATAAGGGGCGAATTGAAACCCTCACCTATAAGAAATGAGCAAAATAAACCCATGCACACACCTAATCAACAGCTCCGGACATTTTTAAAAAGATAATTTAAATGCTTCTCCTAATTCTGTTTATCAAAGTTTAAGACTTGATCACCAGCTCCGTTTATGAAGATATTAGTGTTATGGAGTAGGTGTTAGCAAAACAGGCTATAGAAGCTGTGAAAAAATAAAACGCATTTGCTGCTAAAATACCCACGAAGCCTTATATGTCATCTGTTAAGTTAATGCCTACATTCATTTTAGTACCTGTTCTGTTGTGTGTACATTAGGGTGTTTGCATATTTAATATGTTTCTTGTTAAAGAAAATACATTGTTTTTGTATTGTACTCTCTTTTAAACTAAAAATTCTATGGCTGCATTAGCTCAGGTCACATGAACATCAAAATGTGCCTCCCCTGTGCATTCTGGCCCTTCGCGGTTGACCCTTCCCCAGGTGAAGCTATCAGTTAAATTGTTCTTTCTGTTCCCCTCTGACGGTCAGTCATTTATTACTTTCTCATGCACTAAGAAAAGTCACGGGAGGTCACAAGCCTCTGAGGGTCGTCAGCCATTCAGTTGATAAAATTGTCTAAAACGGGATCAGAGTTAATCGAGGACGCCACGAGACCTCATTGGCTTTGTCCTCGGGCTCCTTGACCTCTGTGTCTGGTGTGGGGAGAAGGGAAGTGGGAAGCATGTTTTGGGCTTTTGTCAATATCAGGTTTTGGCATTTTCTGGATATTGATGACAGGGATGGACCCATTCTTAACCCACTCCGAAACTGAAGGAATCTGCTTTACCTCAGGTAGCCTCAGGTAAAACAACAGTGCAGGTGGTATCACCTTACCAGCCAGGCCCTTGAGTGGTTTTAGGAAGATAAAGTGCACAAACCGTGGGGTACACTGCTTGTACCACAGCGTGGAATTCAGTAGCCTTCAAATATCTCTGTGCACTTAAACAGCTTTGTTTATAGGGATCTTCAGGGAAGGGAGTTGTCGTTCATCTTCGCTTTCCTGTCAGAGATTTCATTTTCTATTCCTTCTGGATATGTCTGCAGTGTTGGCTATGTTCCAAGGGCTAGTTAATCCAGATGCTTTATTTTTGCCCACCCAGAAGAGTGGCTTGGATAGGTGGCAAAGGAAGAGTTCCCCACTAAGTTTCTTCCTTCTGTAGGTTCCCTTTCTTTGATTTTTTTACGGCATCCAATACAACCTGTCTTTAGCTAAGTATTACATGGACGGTAAGAACTCATGATTTATTAGGGTACTCTTCTGCCACAGGGGATTTTGTCTTTCTACAAAACCATTGACTTCATATCAGAATGAACAGAAAAAGTAAAGCAGAAATTACCACAGAAGAGGATGCCTCCTCATTCCCACTGCAGAGCTGACCCACGGATCAAGGAAGTGTAGGGCGGTCTTCGTATTGAACTTCACAAGTAACTGCAGCTTTTAGCTGGTAAAATAATTCCCCAGTCCAAGGCTCTCTCTACACAGGAAAGCAATGTAAACTGGGGTCTCCCTAAAGGTCATGGAATTCTCTTGGGAGGGAGTAACATAAGGTCAGGAACCTAATTTTCAAGAGATGAAATTTTGCGATTATCAGAGAAAAAATAGAGAAACCAGCGTTCTGGTCTTGAAAACTCTGACGCCTCCTTCAGGATCTGCTCGGCACTGCCCTCAAGAGAGGCGCTCAGGTAGGAGATGCAAGTCTCATTGTGGGTGAGGAGAAGGGGTGGGGAGTTTACCAGTGCTCTCAGTGAAATGGAGCAGGGGGATGGAAAGGAGCCAGCGGGGAGGTGATGGAGCTGGAGTCCATTCCTGGGCAATAGTGACCGTAGCAGAGACAGTGTGTGCCTGCGTGGCGCACCGCTGATGTTAGTGTACACCGGCAGCTTTCTGGCCTGAGTGGTGTTACTGACAGCTGAGTGTGTTGAGCCCCCAGCACCTCTCTTCACTCACTCCGCAGGAGGCCTTTGGGCTTTTGTGTGCTGCATCTTAAGCCAAGAATTTCAAATATGGTGGACAAAATGACACGATCCCAACTCCCACATGGGAAAGTGACCTCGACCCCCCAAGTGTATGCCCTTCACAGTCATGAAATAGTTGTAAAACTAGAGGCCCATGGTTATACGAGAGTGTTCAGTGTGAGACTATTAAACTTCAGTGAAGTCAAGAAGACACCCAACAGGTGGGGATGGTTCTGTTGATGTCTGAAGAACATCTGAGAGTTACCAAGCAAAGTCTCATATGGGGTGCGTGACTACAGTCCCAATACTTTGGGAGGCTGAGGCAGGGGGATCAAGAGTTTGAGCGCAGCTTGGGAAACTTTGTGACTTAAGGGGACTCTGTCTCAAAAACAATAAATACATAAATAAAGGGCCAAGTTCAATTCCTGTACTGTAAAATAAAATAAAAAATTAAATAAGAAAATAAATAAAGGCGTTATCAGGCAAAAGCTGGGAGAGGTATTCCAGAGAAAAAAAGAAAAAGTGGTATAACCTAAAGACATAAGACCCAGATGACCACCCTGGTAAAAAAGAAGGCAACGTAGGTATTCATTTGATTAACTGTGGGTTTTTAAGTGTTTCCTATAGATACTCCCCTTTTTATATTCTTGGAAGATACTCAAGAAGCGAATAAAGAGTTATACAAGTTTAGGTGAACCTTTTTGGCAGGACTTTTCAGAAACCCCCGTATTTTGCTATACTTCGTGAGACGTAAGAACCAGGGGGAGGCAGTCTACTTGGTTTCCCTAGGTTGACGCATCCTTGGTGCGCAGTCATTCAGGACACACTGGGGACTTGGGGTTCACCCAGCACCCAACTTTCACCAGCGAGGGAAAATGAGGCCTAGAGGGGAAAAGAAACATTCTTTGTTGAAGAGGAAGAACTAGGAACTTTCCCAGCACTCGCTTGAAAACGGTATTGGATTCATACTCTCTTCAGCTGTTTCAGCAATCCTCTCCACAGAGCCTTGTCAGGGGCAGCCACCTTTTTTCGCTAGGTCTTGGTGCACAAAAACCACAATTCAGAGCAAAATTAAGAGTAGGCGTCTTGCGGAGTGCTGAGTAGGCATCCTGTCTAAGGAAGCCAGTCCCAGGCGTGGGCTTTCTTTCAGCTGTGTGACTCAACACCAGGGACCACTGCTCTGGGCCCCGTACTTAAAAGTAAAACAACTGTCTCTTTGATTGCACCTGAAGGCAGGCTGGCATTTGTCCCAGTGCTAATTAATGTTCTGTCCATGCCAAGGTCAATGTTTAATGTCTCCTTTTGGTGTTTGAAAAGCAGACAATAATCAAGAAATGAATTTTATTTCCTGGTGCAGGAGCGGAGAAAAGATACAGGAGGCCAAAGAATGTTAATTAGAATTTCGTACACAAAGACGCCTTCCTGGAGCTCTCTGGGAAGGGAAGGAAGGGAAATGCACAATAATATGAATAGGTACTTCAGCATAAAAAGCATCCATTATTTATTGTCTCTGCAATGAGGCCTTGGATTTAAGGGCTGTAATTAATTATAACCAATGACAAGGTCAAGGAAAAGCCAATGGAGGTGGCCCTTGTGGTTTACAGTCTATTGCAATTTGAGGAGATCATGTCATGTCCAGGCTGGCTAATTTATTAAGCATTTGGCTTTACCCGATCGATCCTTCAAGAAAAATTACTGTAAATACAGAACAACTTCAGGGAAATTCATGGCAAGGGTGTGAGAAGAAGCTACTTGGCAAAGTGTGGGCCTTACAGGTCAGGGTCCCACGTGGCTACTTCGTCCTCTGGACTGTGAGCAGGGTAGAGAAGCGGGGCGTGACCCTAGGCTTTGCTTGTTCCTGCGGCCGCACGCCAAAGCCAAGGAGAAGGCGGGTGTACCTTAGTTTGAAATAATTCTTTGTGTTCAATGAAGATGTCGTGCAGTGTAGAATAAATAACTGCAGAAAATAATGTCCCAACCCCTAAGTAGAAATTTTCCAAAATTTGGCATGTAATTATTTACCCCAGGGTCTCCCCTGAAGAGAAGGAACAGGACAAGTGTGTTTACAGAAGAAACAGGTGAATTAAAGACCGCATTTATAAAAAGTTTATGCTTGTCCAGTCCTCAAGGAACTAAGAGTGGGAATGGATTCATCTTCATTTGTTGTTGAAGACCAAAGATCTGTCTAATAGGATGCTGCTTTCCTCCTCAAACCCAACAAATAGCTTCCGACAGATTATCTTAGGTTCCTATGAGGAATAAAGGGCTTGGAAAGTACAGGGAAGGGAAGTGTGCTTGCTCACCCTCTTGGGACCTAGTCGTTCCTTGAACCCAAGCTTGCACAGAAGCCAAATGCAGAGATGGTACCCAGCACTGGGAAGCGTGTTGTGGGCTCCTGTGGCTGACCAGCTCCACTGCACCAGTCAGGATTCCTGGCAGTGGGAAGGGGGAGTGCGCTTCTGCTTGGAATATTTAATCCCAGTTTTCATCTTGACATCGTGCTGCGGTAGCCACGTTGGAAGAAAGAGCCCCATGAGTGAGTGGTTCATAGGGGGTTCCCAGCAGAGTCCTAGGAGGTCTCTGTGCAGGGGGTACGTGTGTGTGTGTGTGTGTGTGTGTGTGTTTGTCAAGACTCTCCTCCGTCAAGGAGAGTTGAAGAGGCAAGCACTCAGACACTGACTAGAAGGCCTGCCTCACTCCTGGTGGTACCTGGTTCAGTACAGAGCATCGCAAGCTGAACCATCCTGTGTGTTCCAGGAGAACAAGCACAGATGCTGCTAGATGAAGAAAATGCCCAGTAAAGGCTGGGGACAAGCCGCCTGAAACACAGTCAATACTTGTGTCTTAGGTACTGAAATTACTGAGGGGAGAAAGAAGACAGCTAAGGTCAGGGTCTTCAAGACACTTTGTCGGATGCTGAAAGTTTAATTGCACATAAAGTCACTGATGTAGTTCTGATGTGATAAAAAATTAAACGTGTAAGTGGATTTTCTGATGACCAAGATAAGTATTCCTCCCGGACCCTAGGTGCAGTGCAGTGCATTCAAGCTGTGCAGGTGGTTCAGACAATACCCATGCCTCCATGTCAAATTTTCAAGCTGACAGTCATTGCTTATTTTCTTGTGAGTTCTCCAGCTACGTTAATGGAGAACCAGTTATTTACGCAGAACGTGTGGATGCTTCTCCTGGTGTGGCGTCAGCTGTGCTTTGGTCGTAACTAAGATGAAAGGTGTTCTGTTCCCGAGAGCCAGAAGGACTGGGGGTATCTAAACTAAATTAAGATGGAAACATGGTAGCAAATGGCACGTTCCTCATGCCGAAATAATAATTGTCACCACAGAAGCAAATGGATCTGCTCATCTTGCCTGGTACATCCTCTGTCCAGTGGTGTTTGTCCAGTCACACTGCCAAGTCAAAACAGACATTTCAAGGTTCCCAAAGTGCATTTTTTTTTGGGGGGGGGGGGTAAATAATTCTTCCCATAACTCAACTTTTTTTACTTTTAAAATTGGCCTTTTGTTGTTATTAGTCTACATTTTGCACTAAAAACTTACCTTCTAGAAACAGGAGGTCAGGGCAGTGGCTAGAGTCCCGGACTGCGCAGCCCACGCTCTGTGGCAGATCCTCCCTGCTTCTCCCCCGTGACCCGGAGCCAGGCACTCTCAGCCTGGGCTCAGTTTTGTTTTTACCAAATAGGGATGATGTTCCTGCCTACCTCGCAGCATGATTTTGGGAGACGCATGAGCTGCACTCACCGAGGGCAGCTTGGTGTCTGGCTTTCTAGGAGGCTCGTGAGAAGACTAGCTCTGTTCTGTTGACGTCCTGCGTATCCATGTGCTGTCAGTAGCTGCAGAGCTTGTCCATGTGTAAATGAGATATCTGAAAATAACTTAATATTGAATTTGTTTCCTAGCCTCCAGGGAGCAATGGGCTTAGAGATTAATACGCATCGCTCCTGCTGCTGCAACATTAAGTCATTGAAAACTCGGCAGGTGTGCTAGTCTTCTCGGTGCTGGGACACAGTGTGGCAGCTCACTCGTGACTCACACAAGCAGAGGGCTCTTGGTCTTGGGGGTCCAATGCCTGGCTGGCCGGCTCCTGTCAAGAACATCATGGTGGAAAGAAGTGGGGGACGGGCGGGCAAAGCTACTTAGTTCCTGGCAGCCAGAAAGCCGAGCAGGGGTCAGCCCCAGAGAGAGACGGGCCAAGGGCCTGCTTTAAACCCCTGGGGTCGTAACCACGACTCACCCAGAAACAGACATGAGTAGACTCCACCAATCTGCTGGCCATTTCTTACCAGGCCAAGATTAACGTTCACGATGGCTTGACATGGCTTCACAGAAATGCTACTGTGTTTCCTTGCGTTCCTGGTGTCAGCAGACCTCCGTCAGCGCGGGCCGGCAGCCGCTTCTGGAGGCCCTGGGGAGTTACTCTGGGTTACCCCTTTCAGCTGTCAGAGATGGCGCTCTCATCACTGAGACCGTCTCTTTCAGGGCCACCTTTTCCTCTCTGGCTGCCCGCCTGCCTCCCTCTCATGAGGATCTGCCAGGACACTGCACGTTACAGGATCCCTTGGTCAGCCACATTTGTGAAATTCCGCCACTCGCACGCGGAGACACATTGATGCATTTCAGGATTAGCGTGTGAACCTCTCCGGCTGCGGTCCTTTCAATGACCCCCTGCAACACCCCATACCAAGCCCTTAATTTTTTTCCTTTCTCCCAAACGTGTGCGTCCTTTCTCCTGATTCCTTCCTCCTTGTGAGCAGCAGCAGCTTTTCTAAATGCATCTTTAATTACACGAATAATGGCTTCGACTCTGATAATTTTCCCAAGTCATGGGAGCCTTGATTGGCATTTTTAAAAAATTGCCTATTAAGCAAATACAAATTTTTAAAAAAGGAAAGGAAAAAAAGAAACAGATGTCTCTCATTAGCAAAATAAAGACTTTCATTTTTACCCAATTTTATTGTTCTCAATGCTTATCCATCAATGAGACAAAATGAAGGTTTGGGCTAAATAGCGAAAAATTTAAGTTTCTAGACATAGGAAGTTGTTTAGTGGAGAGAAAGGACTCAGTAGCGCTGTCAGGCTCTGCGTAAGCACACAGCTGCTGCTTTAACTGACCCTGGGATCAGTGGGCTTCTGAAAGACAGCTCACTCAAATACAGGAACTAAAGGGAATCCAGGTCTGAGCCACAGCCACATGCAGCCTTGACCTTGAGTTGACCTTGCACTCCGGGCTGGTTGCGTTACTCAGGTGGTCGGCAACAATTCCCACTGTTGCCTGTCCTGATATAATGCAAAGTGCCCCCCAGGGTGTTTGGAAGGTGACGGGGCTGGAGAGGTGCTGCGCCCGCCTGTGCATTCATCCTTGGATGGGTGCCGTGGCTGCGGTGCTGTTAGCAGGAGGGGCTGCTGGGAGGAGGGTCGCGGGGCAGGACTCCTGAGAGTGGACTCCGGCTCCTTCCCCCTCCTCTGCTTCCTAGCTGCCGTGGTGTGAGAAGCTCTCCTCTTCCATGTCCTTACGTCATGAGAAAATGAAGCTAAAAATAAATCAGAAAGAATAATATTAAATATTCCTAGTCTTACCCACCCTTAATTATGGACCAAACCCTAAGCCAGGAAAAGCATTAAGACGTTTAATCGTACGCTTCAACAATCATAAAGAGTATTGTTATTCTCATTTGACAACAGGGGAAACTGAGGCAGTGACAGACGTGGAGCACAGCAGGACAACATAGTATTTGGCTTCAGTGACAGAGTCAGAGAGACCAACTGCCAGCAACCCATCTGTAGCTAGATAAGATTTTGTGCAGGTCAGGGGACTCCTGGGCGCCACACACAGTCACCGAAGGAGGGCGTCCCCTGCCGCAGCGTGAACCACGAATCTCATCTGCTCTTTGTATCTGGGCCGCGCCTCTGTCCTTCACGCGTTTGTTCGGCTTCTACCTTGGAGGCTCTTTGCGGGCACAGAGTGTCTTTCTCTCGGACATTGAAGTCACCAGCAGGTTGTCCACGTAGCTCTTCCTAAGGTTGGTCTTCTACAAGTGTGTGCTTTCCTTGGCCGTGATCACATGGTGCCCAAGGAGTCGAGATCCACCAGACGGGAACGCTGGTGGCGTTTTAACCAGCAGCTCCAGGAAGCTGACAATGTGATTAATTGTGGTGGCTGGCTATAACACAGCGAGCTTCTCCAGGAGGCTGGATCTCAGTGGGGAAGGTCAGGTCTCCGTCCAAACCTCCATTTCCTGCCGGCTTTGAGGGCTGGTTTTTTTCCTGTTGTTGACGCTACAACAACTGTGAGTGTAATTCCTCAGTGGGCACCTGGTCCAGGTGAGGCACTGCCCTGCTATAGAGGGTGCAGAGCATTCAAGAGGGCAAATGAAAATGCTCATGTTCACAGGGCTTATGTTTTAGTGGGGAACGTCATACAACATGCAAGTATAAGAAAAGTATGTAGCATAACATACGGTATTAGCAATGCCCATTCCTCTGACCTATGTTGGTATGATCTCAGTCTTAAATGCCCTTCGAAGACTCTTGTGTTGAAGTTTAGTCCCACTGTTGGCAGGGAACGTCGTCACAGGTGGAGTGCTGAAATGTGGCTTCACCATGGGGCCTGTGATCTCTATGACGGGTTAAGCCATTGGCGGTTCAAAATTTGATGGGCTTTTGGTAAATGATGAGAATTCAGGAGGTAACACCCATGTGAAAGGAATAAGTAAGTTCCCAGGGATCTGTTTCTTGTTCCTGGAAGAGGGTAGAGAGTGCGGCCCTGGGATTTGCATCTTGTCCCTAGGAGCAGGTTAGGGAGCGTGTTCTTGAGGTCCGTGTCTTGTCCCTGGCCTTTCTCTCTGACTCCTTCTGAACCTCTGCTTCAAGGAGGCTGTGAGGTGAGCAGTTTCCCCCCAGCACCCCATGTTTTCTCGCCACGTGACTAAGACAGTGGCACTAGCTGACCACAGATCGAAGCTTCTAAGCTCCTGAACCAAAGGAAACATTCCTCTTTCAACTTGCTTTTTTGGGGTATTTTGTTACTATTGTGAAAAGACGGTAAACACACCAGTGCCTCCGGGCTGTCAAGGAGAGTTGGGTGCAGAGGAGCGGATTCTTGTGACTCGTGTTTTGTCGCCAAAACCCACCTGGGCTCACAGCGCACCTCCTCTCTGGTGGAAAGCAGGGCCTGAAAACCAGGGTACATGAGGAACACCTTGTGTGGTTGCCGCTTGCTCGTTGTCATCAGCTTCAGAATTCTTGGGCTGTGCCAGGGCCAGCCCCCTTCTGCAGGCGGATTGCAGACCATGCTAACGTCTGGCACTTGATAAGCACTTTCTCCAGTTTGAACGTGAGTCTTATTAACTAAAGGCATTAAACCAAGGAGCAAATCACAATCTTCTCCAAGTCATTTATCTGGTAGGAGGGACCCTTGGTTCTCTGTTTCTACAGCTCACTAGCACACCCACCCTCTGAAAGTCCCACCACAGAGGGGCCGGCAGTGTGAGAGAGACATAACCAGCTCCAGTGGGGCTGGGGAAAGCAGAACCTGCTGCTGCTGTTGTATTTACAGAATCATCTCTTAGCAGCAGTTAGTGAGAAAAGGAAAAACTGAACTAGCCACACAGCATCCGGGGGCACATTGTGGAAAATGTGACGACTCTGACATGGCCCCAGGAGTGTGCGTGGCTGTCGGGTAGAGGAAGGAGTGGGTCCTGTCTCTCAAGCGCAGTTCATATGAGCGTATGTGTTCTTCCTTCAGTCGTCTCTCCCTCCCTCCTTTCTTTTTTCCTTCCTTGTTTTCTCCCCTCCCTCTGTCTCTCCTTCCTTCCTTCCTTCCTTCCTTTCTTTTTCATTTTGTTCCATCTTTCTTTTATCTTTCTTCCGCACTAGGGAAGGTCGCAGGACCTTGCTCGTGCTAGGAGTTACAGTTTGAATGTGAAAGCCTCATGGTCTTGAGTGCTGTGGGACACCTGTGGTTTCTGGGTGACATTGGGAGATGGGGCAGGTAGGCTGTGTCAGCTCTCAGGCATGCGGTGGGTTATTGGGCATGTGACAGATCACTGAGCGTGTGGCCTGGAAGGACATGCAGTCTCATCCTGACTTCTCTTCTGCTGATTCTGACCCATCAGACTGTTCACATCTCCGAGAAGGGCCTGGCAGTGGGAGCTACAATCAGCCCTTCCTCCCTGAAGTTGCAGGTGTCAGGTATTGTGTTCCAACAGTGAAGATGGAACCGAGACACCCAGAAGTCCACTGCCACTGACGTCCATCCATAGTCACTGTCCTCCTCTTCTTTTCTCCTGGTTTTCTTCTTTTAAAGTCCCTGTCTTGACCCTCGGAGACTCCTGGGCCAATAATGCGGTCTGAATCTATAACCTGCATGCACAGGCCTCTCTTCCTGTGTCTCTGGCAAAGGGCTGATTAAAATTCCATGCAGTGCTGTCCGTGGTGTCTCAGGCTGAGGCCCGTCACGTCTGGGTGGAGGCGCTTAGACAGATGTGCGGCCACTCTGTCCCTGACGCCCCTCACTTCGTGCTGGTGTGGGTGCAGGGAGAAACGTTCCTGGAAGCATTTGTAATTCTCAACAAATGTTCTCAAAATGCCCCTTAGGACCGCGTTATGGATTCACTAACTGACTTTCCGACTGCACGGAGGAAATGACTGGAATTTTATCTTCAGTAATAAATTGACTAAGGGAATTTGGAAATATCCCACAGTGTCCGCGACTTGGAGATATCTCTGAATTTCAATCTGTCGATGTTCACAAATAACTCCAAGACAGTCAGAGCACACAGGCCCTGGAGCTGCGGGTGTCTGGCTCGCTCGAGGTCCACCTCGATCTCAGCCCTGGCTCACGTCCCATTTCTTCAGTGAGTCTTGGAGGGGGCTGTGGTGACCCAGAGTGACGGCGAGGCTTTCTGCTGGAGTCCGGCTCACTGAGCTCAGTTCATGGGGCTGCGGTTCTGCAGCTGCAGCGCCCCATCTCGCAGGCTCACATTGGCTTCTCCTATTCCACAAGTATGTTATTGATTTCCAGCTCTGGGAGGTTGATTCTTTTCCGTACTAGAAATAAGGTGGAAGAAATAAGAGGAAGGTCTGTGGAGCACTCCTCCAACACCCTTCCTGCTTCTCCACCACACGCACAGCCAAACGCATCCCTGGCTTGTGTACAGTTCTGTAAATAACCCACCCGTGGTGCGGGTGTCTCTGCCTGGCAGCACTCAGCTTGGATGCGTTTCCCCTAATTCGTTCACTCCGGAGTCCTCAGTGTCACGGGCCCCATAAAGTTAAAAATCTTGCAGAGTGTGACTTCCTGCACTCGTACATGGGAATGACTGGCTCTGCACGTCACTCCTGTCATGGTCCCATCTGAGCACAGACATGTGTGTTTGCCGCAGGGGTCACTCATGGGAAACTGTGAAAAGGTTCAAGTGAGTCCATACCCCTAAAGAAGCGCTGTGTTCTGTAGGCCTCTGCTGTGATACAGAAAGGCTGGACTCCGCTTACAAGCTTTGTTCTGACAAGAAGAGAGGTAGCCATCATGCCTGGGAGCATCGAAACTGGAACTAAGACTCACGATAAATTCTCTCCTCTGATTGCCTGGAATCCAGCTGCCCAGCGCGGTACCTTGTGGCAAAGAAGACCTATACCGTAAGAGAAGAAAAAGAGGGAGGAGGAGGAGGAGGAGGAGGAGGAGGAGGAGGAGGAAGTCGACTTATTTGACTTGCAGGTACCTCTGAACCCAGCCACCCTTAGCTGCAGAACACTGAAGTTGCCTCTGTCTTCCCTGCTCTCCTGCTGGGTGGGTGAGGCTCTCCTGAATCCAGAAACACTAGTGATTCCTGAGAATATAATTTCAGGGAAATAGGTAAGGAATACAGCAAAATCTCCTCCTCTGCCTTCCTCTTCCTTCTCCTTCTTTTCCTCCTTCTTCTCTTGATTATTTCACCCTTTCCAAGTCTCCATCTGCTGGAGATCAGACAGAAATGTGCTCTTGAACAGTCCAGGGGCGGCCTTTCTGATAGCAAACATCCACAACATCGTCATGTGTGGTCTGTTCCCCCGGGGGATAAAATGTACGGTGAGCCTGTACTAGTGAACAGATGGGCATCATGTCACCAGCACCAGCAGCCTTGCTGCTTAGGAACCGTAGGCTGTAAGGAGAAACAGTGAGGCCTGTTTGTCTCTGAAGACATCCCATCTCCGTGCACCCCTTTGCTGGGTGTACCCCAAAGTCACCTGAGATCACACTGCACGTCACCAGTGAGGCGGTATATTTTGGAGAACAGTGTTAATATTTATACTGTCTGGAGCCAACTTGCATGACTTGGTCCTGATTTCAACTACACCAGGCAAACTAGGAGGTTTTCCTGGATATGAAGTATTGGGAGTGCAACCCAATTTCTGAAATAGTTTTTATGAACATCAGAGTTCAAGAGACACTGTTAAGATCTCCTGTGTACTTGTGCAGATGTGTATTAGTGTGTTTGTGTGTATCTGTAGACCTATGTGTTGTGTACACACAAGGATCGGCTCATAGATTCTTCTGTCATTTTAATTCCAGATTTTAAAACAAAAAAAGTAAGTGGTTAATATGACTTGGAACACGACAGTCTCTTTTCAGAAACAACAGAAATTTTGGCAGCAGTAAATGAAAGAGTGCCATTGTTAAATCACATGAAGTTTGAAATCATCCAGTATCGTGATGATTAAAGTCACAACTACTTGGGTGTTTGGGAATTTATAGAACAGAGCTTATGTTTTTATATAATTTGCTTTAGAAATTCATGTAGAAGTAGCAGTTCTGATCTGGCCAGGAAGTGACATTCTTTGCAGAAGGGACCATATTTTCCCCAGGGAATAGGTGAGCAACACTAAGAGTGAGGGAGTTTGCATGATCAGCTGTCAGAGGACCCCATCTCCCGGGGGCCCCGGGGCTGCCCTACGCAGTGATTCTCCTCTTTCTTGCTTAGATCAAGATGACTGCCTGGGTTTCACACATGAAATCTCTTAGCTTTCCCAGTGGAAAGATACACAGGAAAAAAAAAAATCCTTTTGGGAAAGAATCCATCTTGCTTTACTTGTAAAGCGTTTTTTCTCCTTCTCCTTCTCTGTTGTGTATTTTGGCTTCTCTCTTTACTTCTGTCTTACTTTTTTTTTTTTTGTTGCTACTCTTGTTTGTTTACCACCCAAAAATGCCAGCCATGACTTTTTTTCCCTTTGTCTCATTATCCATAATCAGATCACATGACTATGCGTAAGCCAATCACAGGAAATGGGAAGTGTATCACACATCTGGCTCCCACCAATCAGGCTTCATTCCTTGGGACCAAATAATAATATAGTTAGGAACAATAGTTATTTATTTGCGCTATATTTTCCATTCAAATTCCGTGTATGACGGTGATAGGAAACAGAGGAGCTGTGAGCTACTCAGAAGCAGCACTCCAACACAACAGCGCCGTCCGGTGATAAGTGGTCACTAGGGCCCACAGCTCATGTCTTGGGAAGGATTCTTGAGTAGTCATCCTTGGGCTATGAGTTTTGCAGTTCATGGGTGACTTGTGAAGGAATGGAGAGTATGTACGACCACACTCTCAGGACACGGGCTTCACAGTAGAGAGACACCTCCTGCTGTTGTAGTTTTCCTCAACCCCAGACAGGCAGAGAAGAACTGCGGTTGTTTTAGGCATAATCTCGCAGATTGGCAATGCCGATTCTTACTCAAGGTGCGGCAAACTTGGGCTGTCCCCAGAGCACACAGCAACACAGGCGCTCACCCTTAGAGTGAGGGGAGACTGGCTGAAAAGGCCTCGCCTCCAAAGCTGGTTTTTCACTTTCTCGTCTTGGGCCCAGCGTGCCTAGAATTCGGTGTTGTAAGAGAATGGACTAACCGTAGGTGAGGGGTGGGCAGCCGATTGGTTGCCCACTATCCTGAGCAAGTGGAGCTGCCTTTTCAGATATTCTTACATATTTTCTTTTTAAAAATTCTGTTGGTAATTGAAATTAGGAAGTACACCACAATCCCAAACCATTCTAACTGATGAGAAGTTAATTTCCCATTAGTTTTAATTTGAGTTATTAAAGATGTAAAATCAAATATACAATAAGAGCTATCAAATATGCGTTATATTAGAGTTCAGATAAAATTTAAAAACCCAAGTCACACTTCTTTTTATTCATAAGCATTTTTAATGACTGGAAAATACTAGTCATTATTTTATGAGCTCAATATAAAGTCAATATCAACAAACAGAACTTGCTTACCCTTGGGAATTGCTTGTGATAGTTTTATGTTTTTGTAGTGTTATCTATTAATTTAGTTTTTTTAGCTTATGGTATTTTTTATATCTGACCATTATCAAATTTTTACTATTTTTGCGATAGGGCATTTGGATTATTAACGTTTATGTAACACAAAACTTTTTTTCAGTAAAGGAAGTTTTGGTGAAGTATAGGCTATGCGTGGGAGAATATTTTCAAATCCTGCCCTCACCTATTGTAATTTTTTTCTGATAAAATTAACTTGGAACATTTTCTGAACTCCTTTGTCAAGGGCATTTAACAAACCCTCATCAAAGCCACTGGTAGGGGCACTCCGTCGGTCACTTCTTTAAATGTATTTTTTCATAATTAAGGAAACACACACGTAGAAACCTGATTTTGGCCTTGTGGACATAGTTGTGTGAGGGTGTGATGGTAGAAGCGGTGGCAGCCAGTTCAGGTCAAGAAGTCATACACAAGAGACCCAAACCAGGAGGATAAAGCATCCAGAACAGGGTAGAAAGAAAACCCTTGGATGTCTGAAGACACTGGGAGACTCCTGAAGCAACTTTGTGTTTGATGACTTTACCTCTTTTGTCTGGAGTAAGAGTAGTGCTTTGCAAATCTTTGCACTTCAGTGTTTAATATCCGGAATGCCGGCTCACACAGGAGGGCTTTCAATGAGGCCAGATTTAGAAAGGTAAAATTCCAAGTACTGTTGCACACAGGTGAAGGATCTATTTTGAGCTCTGTGTAACTTTCCTAGATGTCCTACCGGCTGAAGTGAATAGTAAAAGTGCATCTCATCTCCTACCACCTTATCAGCACTTTCACCTTAACACATCTGCTCTCTCTTTGAGCATATGAATCCCTCTGTTACAGGGTCTCAGAAGCTTCTCCACAATGAAACAACTGTGCACGTCCTTCACATTTTCAAGAGCAATTACTTATAATTACTTCCAGACCTTTTCATGCATAAGTGAGTGTTGACTTATTTTATCATACATGTTCAGCAATGAAGTAAGTAAAATACATGGCCCCCTCCCCATCCTCAATTCAGTGCCCTACACATTCGAGGCAGACACCTTCCACATGGAAGAATTCATCAGTAGGGCCGAAACTGTGGAGGTCTAGAATGGGAGTGGGCTAAGCAACCTGGTATAGTTTTTCTGCACCCAGTGAAAAGCACTACTTTGTAATAGCAGGATATTTTAGACTATCTCATAAGAAAAATATGAAAGAATACATTTCTCTTTGTCAGCTTGGGAAGGGGCCTTATAAAGATCTCTAAACTTTCCCAGGAGACTGGAAGCATCAAAATTACTTTCCACGTCTCATACATCAACTCTTCCCTGAAGAAAACAAAGAAAAACAAGCTGAAACTGAGCTCTCTCAGTGTTTTCCGTGGTTTTCCTAAGCTCATAAAAAGTTGAGAGTTTATTAAACTGTAGGACCATGGCAGATGGAGAAAGTATAATTCGGGGAGATGAAATGAGCCGGATGTTATATGCCTCTCATGTTTAAGGCATTGACAAATATCAAAATAATTGGAAAATGATGCATCGTAGACACAGGCTATTTTTCAGCTGAACAACTAATAATCACTCCTCACAACATTCCAGATGTGTGTGTTTCCTCTAATAATGAGGAGTTAAAAATAGCACTTCTAATTCTTCCTTCAAATGATGATGGACCCACTGGCCCCTGGGCATTCCGTGGGAGGTTCATGTGGCAGGTTTCTCCAGAGCAGTCCCACAGGGAGTAAATACCCAGCGCATCCCGTTATTCAAATGCCATCTGAATTACTCCAGAACTCACTGCAAACTTTCCCAAGTCGGCTCACGGTGTGCGGAGCCCCTGGGCTTTTGTCTTCTAGCTCACGCCAGCATGTGACATGGGCTGTGCCTGGACATGTTGCTCGGATAGCTGCGCATCAGAGCTGGGCTGCTGTTGGACTTAGGCTCCGGGCATCTCCTGGCCTAGCTCTTCAGCCTCCTGCACTGCCGGTTCTTATCTATTTATACGGGGTGGAGTGTGATGATGCCAGCAGCCCCTGGTGCTCCCTTAAAGTTTTTCTGACGAATGATGGACATAAGACTTTTCTTTATTTGAATATGTGGAAGTGATCCCAGCCCCTCGCCCAACCAGAGCGCCACAGAGAAGGCACAGAGGGAGACGGAGAATGGAATCTTGGGCTCAGTTTCATGGTGGCAACCTCATTCTTATGTCTGCAGGGCAGTGATGTGACTTTCCTTATATTTATGGGGAGGAAGCCACAGGATGTAACCGGTGATTTGGATCCCAGTGGCAGTTCTGCTGACCAACTGGGCTAGGGAAGAGGTTCTAATGGGCCGCGCTGACACCTGTAAAATAAAAGTCTGACTGGCATGCCTCCATGGACCCCAGAGAGATGAAATGCGGAGCTGTGAGAAAGCATCTCACGATGTAGGAAGTACCTACCTGCATGCTTAAGTCAGCACCTGCCTCCAGTCCACTTGGAAATTGCCCCAGGAAGACAGAAGCCAAATCCAGCACCATAGTTTGACCTCCTGTCTGGTCTGGCTGTGATCTGTTTCCCAAGACTCATGTGTTAAGGGCTTGGTCCGTAGTAAGGCTGTATTCAGAGGTGTGGTATGGGGAAGTGAGTGGGTCATGAGGACTCTCACTTTATCAGTGGGTTAAATCATTGATGAATTTATAGCTCGATGGACTTATGAGGAGGTGGTGCCTAATTGGACGAAGCAGGTCTTAGAGGAATGAATGATTGGAGACTACAGCTGCTCAATCCAGCCCCTTGCTGTCTGGCTCTTTCTCGTACTCTGTTTCCTGGTTCTCATGAGGCACTACGGCCTTCCGCCATGACGCTCCTGCCTTTGGGCTTGAGAGCAACAACACCGGCTATGGATAGAAAGGAACCTCTTGCAACCATGAGCTGACATAAGTCCTTCCTTCAACTTGTTACCGTCAGACGTGTTGTCATAGCAATGCAAAGGCGACTAAAACACCTCCCTAGAAATGCGGTGGGTGAGAGGAGCGTGTGCGGAAGGAATTTCATGGCTGCGATTTTGTCCCTAATGCCGTGTTTCTCCAGTCTGCACCTGGTCACCTGGGTGACTGAGTACATGCTATGTGACCTGACACCTTAACAAAAAACTTCTTTTCTCTCTTGGGGTCCTTTTCTAATTTATTCAATCCATAGGACAACTTTCCCCTGTCTTTGCATGAATTAGAATTTCTTCTTGTGTCTTATGTACAGTGGATCACTCTGTATTGAAGAATTAACTTTGTATAAAATGGGAGTTATTCTTTGCCCTAAACCTTGGAGTTAACCTCTAAAGTCTTGGAATTTCCAGAGTGGCTAGGGGATCTTTGCATTACAGATAGGCTCCTTAGATCACACCAGTAGTTTGTGTTTCTAAGGTGACTCAAGGCAAAGCTGGATAATCCAGACAGGTCAACATGTGCTTAAACATTTATGGTTTTAAGACAGGTTTTTTGACATTATCTTAAGTTCCATGGAAGACAGGGAGCTGGGAATTGAGTTCAACCACATGACATGGCTCTACCAATCATATTTATGTAGTGAGGTCATAACACAAGCTCAACACAGAGGCTCGGGTGAGCTCCCTGGCTGGTGATGTCTTGTATTGTCACACATCTTATGGAGTAACAGTGCCCAGGATTCAAGGGGACAATGGTAGCTTCATCATAGAACCCTCTTTCTGGCTTTCTTCCTTTGGCAAGTTCTAATTTTCATCATTTTTAATAAAACTGCGTGCAGAGGAGTAGCAACTTTCTGGGTGCTTTGCAACTTTCTACTGAATTGTTAAAACACGAGGATGGCATACAGAAACTTCTACACGTGCAGCGGGGGTCACAAGTGTCATGTGGAGACAAGTCCCTCAGCTGTGGCTCTTTTCCCTCCACCAGGCCAACCCACACCTGGTTGCAGCTCTGAGCAGGTAAGCCCACGGCTGCCGTACAGACTGATCAGTGCAGCCTTTCATAACGGAAGAATGAAGGAGGTATGCCAACCAAAGCCAGCTGTGCCCACGGGGAGCACAAGTTTATACACAGGAGTATACATGGAACTCAGCGGAAAAGGACATTCCCAAATGGAAATGAAAAGGGACAGGACGCCCCCTTATTAATAAGGAAGCAGGAAAGGTGTGAGCTGAGCATATGGGACAGGCCATGCCGACGCCTGTACGGGTTTCTTACTTGTGTGCTGAATTGGATTTCATCACAACAGGAATGGGTGATTTTATCCACAGCTTGCAGTAAACTGTCAAAGCCGTGCATTAGCCTGCCTTCTCCACGCCGGGACACAGGATCCAGTGCTCAGAACATAAAGGAGATGAGGTGTCGCTTGGCTCATGGTTTGGGCGGTTCAGTCCATGGTCAGCAACTTCAAGGCAGGAACAACATGGCAGAAGGGCCTAGAAGAACAAGCTGCCAGGAAGCAGAGCAGGGAAACAGTGTCAGAGAGGAGGCACTGGCACCACAGAGAGTACCCAACGTCACATGCCCACGACTCACGCAGACCTAGCAACCAGACGTACCCCACCAACATCCCAAGCCACTTCCAAGCCAATCAAGTTGACGCGACGACCAAGATTGACTACACAGGTGTGAGTGTCTCCAGGGAGTTTTACGTGACTTAGGATCAAAGAAATAAAGCGCACAGTATCAGTTCCATTCTGATGGCAATCTTCCGGAAGAAGTAAATTCCTGTACAGTTAAACAAGCCAGTTTCCCAACCCTGATGCTCGGGGACTTTTATCTCATTGGAAGGTACTTGTTCCCAGTAAATAAAAAGAGGGTCTCTACAGTCAGCTTCGCAGCATCTGCAGAGAAAATCCTCAACCAGAGTACAATAAAAACAGTTTCATCCCAGCCAAGGTCCCAGACCAGCGATTAAAGCCAGAGCTATTAAGGCTTTCCTTCGACACAACCATCGGCTTATTCTGCCTGCAGATCGCACGCCAGCCTTCTTAGAGGAAGGGTCGGATGTCCCCCAGTGGCAGTTAAAGCTCTTGGCTCATTATTTCCTGTCTGGAAAGAAGCATCATCCCACTTGCCTCCAGCTGGGGGAGAGTTTATATTAAACTCCACTGTGCACTTCCCAATGCATTTTATTTTTTTCCCTACAAAACAAGCAATACCCCACCGTGCCCCACCCACAGCGTGCGCGTTTAGAGAGAAATGTTCACTGGGCCCTGAGAACGTCAATGCCCCAACATTTTAAACGCCGTCTTTGCACTTGGCAACTCCACTTCTAAATAAAAAGTGCTTAATTTCTCCCCCCTCCGTCTTGAATCTCATTTCAAATGTTCTGTCTTCCTTCTATTTTTGAATCCAATTATTCTCGAAGCTAGCTACGCACGCGGAGATCTGGGAAGACCTCCAGTGGCCAGCAGAGCCGCTTGTTTTCCGTTAGAAAAAGAACTGGATGAAGTTATTAGAAAAAAAAGAGAATCTTTTTATTTTTTATTTTTTTCTCCTAGTTGTGAGAAGTAGCACTGACAAGCAAGAATGGGCTGGAAAATAGGGAACAACATTTTGACTTAGATTCTGCCAAGTCTCAGCAGCAGGGGAGGTGGCTGCTCCCCAGGGCCCCGGTGGGATCCCCACTGACGGCCCTTTGCTGCCAGGTGGCCTTGGGACGCAGAGTGGGAGGGCTGGTGGGCGGATGATGAAGGCACATTGAGAGCTCACGTCCTGGTCCCGGGGTGCATCATTTCCCTTTTCATCCGGGCACTTGCCAAAATGACAGACGTGTTGCCAGGAGTTTGGAAAGTGGGTGGAGCCAGGCCTGTCATTCCTCACCCTGTCAGGCTGAGGCAGGAGCATTGCACTTTTGATCGCAGCCTTGGCAATTTAGTGGCTTAGTGAGGTCCTGTTTCAGTATCAGAACCAGTACCTGGGTTGGGAGGTAGCTCTGTGTGAAGGTTCTGGGTTAAATTTCTAGTACAACCAAAGGAATACAAGAAGAAAGACAGACACAGACAGACAGAAGAAAAGTGGGGAGCTCTGGGAGAGCCGGTGGAGTCTTGGCAAAAGGACCTGCTTGTCCTGCTGCTGAAGTGTGTCTGCAGAAGCCCTGCAAAGCGCATGGCTGACCCTGTGACCTTACCCTCATGTCTGCTCGTATCAGCACTCTGAGGAGCGCAGGCCCACATGAGTCTTAACCCTGTGTGTGCCACACACAATGTGTGAACACCCAGGCAGACGTGCACGAAGGCACACATGTACACATGTCTAAGTGCTCACACAAATATTTGTGAACATACAGAGCCACGTACACACAAACACTGTTATACACACGCATACCTGCGCACACAAATACCCACAGACAGCGGCTGGTCACAATATGCAGCAAATGTTTAATTTTTTTTAAATGATGGTAAAATCGCATGGCCACGAATTCCCCTTAAAATGCTGCCCCTCGCCTCAAGCACACGTGTGATTTTGCCACTTCCTGCCGCGGTTCTGGAAGGTTCTGGAAGTCTTCTTCTTGAGATTTTTTATGAGGTGAGACCAAAAAAAAAATACAGTGACTGCTGCCGCCGGTGCCGTTCACCAGGAAGGCAGGCTTGTAGCAGCGTGACGCCGCGTCCGCGTCCGCCTGGGCCCCTGGACCTGGCACTACGTGCTTACAGCAATTCCTTAAAGTCCAAATGACCAGGCAGGCCGCCAGTGTGGGCATCAAGGCAGCCGTGACAGTGCCGCTGAGGACCCCCAGGAACGAGGACTCGCAGAACTGCTGCCGAAAGTGGCTCCAGGGAAGCACAAGTGTGGCCACAGCCAGACGAGGATCTCGGGTGGTCAGAGGTGGCGGGCCTTGTACAGTAACACTTTTTTAGCAGTTTGCTGCCTGTTTATATCATGCTGCATAGATTCACACATAAACACAGAACTATCTGTATGAAGTATATAAACACATGTGCATAAAAACACACATAAGCACAACCACACACGTACACTTACCACACCATGTATACACTCACAGAAACACCTATGTGTAAACACACACGAGGGGCTGGAGGGATGGCACAGCAGCTACAGAGCTGGCCTAGCAAGTGCAAAGGCCCTTAGTTCGATTCCCCAGCCCCCCATCAGCTGGGCGTGGTGGCACGTGCCTATAATCCCAGCAATTGTGGAGGCTGAGATAGGAAGATTGCCTTGAGTTTGAAGCCAGCCTGGGCTGTGTAGTGAGTTTAGGACCAGCCTGGGCTACAGAGCAAGACACATCACGCACACAAGCACTCTCTTGCATACACATGCCCAGGCTGTAAAGAGGAGAAATGGGCATCAGGCAGGACCATCGCCTCCCCTTCCCGCCACGAGGCCCGGGGTGGTCCCACTGCCGGACTGCGGTGTGGCTGTGCACCCTCCGGTCATCTCAGCACCCTCCCTCCGCTGCCTGCAGGCTTTGTTTCTGGATGCCAGGAGAGGAAATGAAATGCTCCTGGTAGGGAAAACGAACCGGAGAAGTCATAAATACCTTCTCAGATTTGCTGAAAGGTTCCAAAGCGCTTGCACGGAAGTCTTGTCAACTCATGGAGATGTTCTCCTTGGCTCCTCTACCCCACAGCTGGATCGCCAAGTAAACTCAAGCGCGCTGTGCCAGCCTCAGAAACCCTGCATTCAGCCACCAGGGTCACCCTTGCTTGCCAAAGCCTTGGGAGAAAGTATATGTGCAGAATCCGGCAGAGAAATTCAGAAGAATGTGGAGAACCCCCACACACAAAACAGAATGAGCCGTTGCTGTCCCCTCAGATGTCTGAATGTGCCCACTGCCACCTTCTACTCTGCCACTGCACTCGGGGGGGGGACGGCAGCTCTGTTCCATTCGTAATCTCCTTGGGCCTGTGTAGAACTGAGAAGCATTTGGTGTGGCTGTCATAAGGGAACCAAAGTAAAGCCTGTTTCCGTGTTTACTTTTGTATTTAAGTAGATGACGCCCTGTGGCTATGGGATAAGTGCTTATTGAAAGAATGAAGATATGTCATTCTGAAAAATAATCAATTCCAGGACAAGAAGATCTACTAGAAGCAAAGTTGGTAGCCAGAGCATGTCAGGGATGCTGCCACCTGCTCCACATGTGGGCCAGCACCCCTCTTCCTCATGTTCCTTCTGATCACCGTTTTTTCTTTAGTTCAAGGCTTTGGGTGTCCTATAAATAAACCCTCTGCAAACCTCGGGATGGTTTTAGCTTGAAAAGTCCCTCCTTCAGTGCACCCACCCCTCTCCAGTGGGCAGCCTGAGTGAAAATGACACAGTGTCATCAGTATTTTAGCAGTGCTCTCCGTAATCCTGCTAAATGAGTGCTTTTTGTAAAGTAGAATCCATTAGTCGGAGACGGTTTGCTTGGGGAGACGGCAGGTGAGATCCGAAGGCTCGTCTGTGGTGCGTTTGTACAGGGCCAAGTGGGCAACCAAGAGGGAGAAAGTGCTTCAGAGCTGCGTGGAGAGTGGACGTGGTCACTCATGGCTGCTGACGGCCTGGGCCAGCCCTGGTGGGCCCCGCCTGCGCTTCCCCTCGTCCGCCTTGCTTTGGCTGGTTGCATCGTCTTTATGAAGGCGTCGTTTGCAAAGCTTCCTCTCGTGGGTATGAGCAGGGACTTTCGTTTTTGGATATGACCCCAACAGCACAGGCAACGGGGGCAGAAAGCAGCGTAAGCAACCACATGCTACTGGAGTGCCGCTCGGCAGAGGGGAGCGCGAACTGGCAGGTCCAAGCAGCACGTCTGCGAACCAGACTGCACGTGGGGCCCTGTGTGTCTCAAGGTGACGTCAGAGGCGCCATGTTGGGGTGAGGCCAGTTTTGTGATCCCAGTGCACAAAGGCGAGATTTCCAAACGACCCAAGACATGCAGGCTGGCCACGCCACGGGGGGCACAGAGGACAGCTTTCTACCCACTTTGATGTTCTCTGTTTTCCAAAATGTTGTGGCTGGGGATTAAAGATTAATGTTCCTCTGGGGACCTCATCCAGGCTCTTTGCAAAACAAAAGCTAAGAGGCTGATTTTCCCTCTTCTCTGTGCACAGGTGGCTCCTGGGCTTGCAAAGGGCTGTTTCTTTTGCACAGACAACTCCAACAATCTCTTCTTGTTTTCTCTCAGCTTGGTGCTTCCGAGAATGTAAACCCAGGCTCCTGCCTGTGTTTTAGGCTCAGGAACAGAGAGCTGGCTCTGTGAGAATTGGCATCTCAGACACCCAGCTGTCTCCGGAGGCAGGAGCTTGCTGGAGGATGCTGGGTCATTTGGGGCCTGCAACAACATTCAGCGCTCTGGTGGTCTTAGTAGGAACCCTAGCAGTCCCCTAGCCGCGAATCCATTGTGGAAGAGAGAGTGAGTTTGCCTGTATCCTATCTGGGGTGAAGTTGGCATTCTCAGAGCAACAATTTGAATATCTTACCCTCTGAGGTCTCCTTTGACTTAGGCAAATACCACATGGCCCCAAGGAGCAGCACATTTCAGAGCCGAATCCCTCAGGTTCATCTTTCCAGTTTTGCTTTACGCCTTCCACAACAACGTGATGCTTGCCAGGTACGTGGAAAACCACGTTGCGTACAACCTGCGACTCGCCTCTAGCAAGACACACTTATATCGGCTCTCTTCCCCCTCTCCCTGCCTCCTTGGCATCGGAGTCTGGCATCAGAGAAGCCACGCCAGCTCCACCTCGGATCGTCAAGCGTCGGATTCCCACAAGGAGCACGCAACCGAGGACCCGCACATGCGCAGCCCACAGCTGGTTCGCTCTCTTAGAGAATTCAGTGCACCCTTGATCCGAAAGGAGGCAGTGCTCGGTGGTTGGGTAGTGGATGGGCAGCGACTGTAACCCGAGGTGAAGCTTCGCGTGTGGACCTGCCCATTACTTCCTGCTGTGTGGCCCAGTTGCTCAGAGGCCAGGGACCAGTTCTGATCTGTGATGTAACCGCTGGGAACTCCTAATGTAGAGTACCAGAAACATGAAATAATTTTTGAATCTGATCAGGGTCAGTAGCAAATCTGAGAAAAACGGAGAGTCACAGTCCTAAGAACCGCAGCGAGTCGGTGGGCTTTTTAGCTTTGCATTGGAGTATGGATGGGTTTTCTCACCAGCACGCCATGTAAGTGCTGTTCAGGGTGTAGCTGGGCGTCCGCCCTGCCGCATCGCGTTTTTCCTCCCTGACGCCCTCTTTGTGGAGGTGGGGAGAAGGCCGCGATTCAGGGGAGACCCTCCCCCGCCTCTCCCCTGCCTGGCCCTTACTCTGGCTCTGCGCGCAGCCGCCCCGCCAGGGACCGCTCTTGGTTTTCTGTTTTAGTCAAACTCCTCACGGCTAAGTGTTCCTTACCCACGCCAGCAGTGCCAGTCCTGTTCCCGCTCGCCCAGCACCCTGAAGTCCCCCTCCTATGGGTGCTACCGGCCGGGAGGCCATGACTTGCGCCATAGTTGCATCTGGCAGTGTGAACTGCAGACGTGAATTCTCGTTTTGTCTGGGCCCAAAGTGAAGCAGCAAAATGGAGAGAACATTGCCAGCGGCTTGGAGAAGGAGCAGCCCTGGTCTGCGTAATCATGTCTGAGTTGGGAGGCCCGGCCGCTCGCTGAAGGCGGAGAGGGCCTGGGAGCTGCCTCTGGCCCCGCTGAGCGCCCCTGTGGGCCACCAGGGAGCCTGTGTCCTGGAAATGCTTCGGGCCTCCTGTCTTCGTCGTCTAACTGAATTGAGAAAAACAAAAGGTAAGAATAATAGAGAAGGAAGCACTGGGAGCCTTACTGCTCAGTCCCGATTATAACACCTGGGGGACTCGCTAGCTCCAGCGCCTGAGGACACAGTGGCTGAGAGCCTCCGCGGGGTCCTCTGGTTTTCAGGGCAAGAAATGGGGCAGGCCGCACCCTGGCTGTCAGTGTAAGGGACACTCACCCAGAGTGCTAGGTGTCCGCAGACAGCTTTAACCAGAGGCCTCTGCACTCCTGTTTTTCATGATGGCCCAATCGTCGCCCATTGAAATCACAGGGCAGACAAGCCCAGGACCCCGGGGTCTCTCCTAGGCTGGACCTGTTCTGTCCCTTCCTTAGAGAAGAGCCGCTCTGCAGCGGCCCGGGGCGCCTTCACAGCCAGTAGTTGCTGCGGGAGCTCGTCCATCTTCGCCGAGAAAAATCCGAATAGACTCCACGATGCTTCCCTCCTGTGTTCGTGGCTGCAAGACCATTCCTGTGGTTAATTTAGTAACACGTGCCATTTTAAAAAGGAAGCGTCCAGTACACTTTTAAAAACCTTCCTTACCGCTGGGATTCGCGGTGTCTGCAGTTTTTGCAACAACTTCCTCTGCACCTTTGCAGGGGAGGGCCGTAGGTCCCCGTTTTTCTTTTCTGAAGAGTACACACGGTGTTTCTCCCTCCGGAAACATCCTGTGGGGGTTTCGTCCCTGCAGGAAAAACAACTGTGAATGTTTTCTGGTGCCCTGTAGGTGGAGCTCTGCATGCTGCTAAATTGAAAAGTTCTTCTCTTTATTTTTACCTTTGCTTGGGAGAGTGGCGGTCCTCATTGGAAGATAATTTTGAGCAGTTCCTCTTTTACGATATCAATATTAGTTTTAGATCTCAGACTCGATACTGAAACGTGATATTCACCAGTTGCTTGCGTGTATTTCCTGAAAGGCTGTTCAACTGGGAGATCTTTTGAATTCCTAAAATATACTACATTAGATGTTGATAAAGTTATAGTTGCCAGAAAGGAAAACAAACCAGACAGAAGGTAAGTATGGGTCTCCGCAATTTCCCCAGTTCTACAAATGTCGTATAAAAATTATTTGTCAGGAGGTACTCGTAATGTCAACGTTGATGTTCAAATAACCCACTCGTCACACATTCAGATACTGAAGAACTTAAGGAGGAAATTGAGGACAGACAAAATAGGGACGTACGCTGAAGTTCTCCCTCTAAACATCGGAGAAAACCGGCGCCTCATGTGGACATGTGCTGAATGACAGGACACGAGCCACTCCAGGACATGTTATCCACGGGTCCGCAAAATGGACCTCAGAGAAAGTGCTGGCCTTCTCCCTAGTCACATACCCCAAAGAATTCCAGAGGCTGAAGACACTGGCTGTTGATGTACAGGGAGTTAGGCAGCAGGGCAGGGTGAGTGAGGTAGCCTGCCCACCGTTTAACAGGCGCTCTCTGCGTCCCGTAGTGTCTTCTGGGCCCTGGTGTCCAGCAGCATGCCCTTAGCCCTCAGGGGTCCTGGCGTTTCAGCCATCTTCCCCGATCTTTGCACACGTACAGTAAAAACAAAGCAGAGATCTTTGGTGGGTACACTGCTGTCTTTTTTACTTTCAGGCCAAGGACAAATGGTGTCCCCTGCGCTTTCTCCAGCACCTAGAACTGGAAAGCTATTCAACGCTTCCTTTCTGATTTCAGGCGCTGTTTGCTTGCAGAGGAGTGAGAGCCGCCTCGGAGTGACTTCTCCTCCTTTCCCGCCACGGAAGACCGCGGGGTTGGGCTTCTGTCGGTCCTTTCCTCCTGGCCAATGGATGCACCATGCTGGAACCATTCCTGTACTGCCCGCTCCCGGTTCCCTTCCCTCTCTATGGAGTTACCGAAGTGCCCTTTGTATTCCCGGTGGATGCCCTCAATGTCATTGCTGCCTCCCGGATGCTCATCAATACCGGGCTCAAA